>JAYMFT010222790.1:0-11323 GCA_038088735.1 Panulirus argus | reverse complement strand
TATATATATATATATATATATATATATATATATATATATATATATATGGGGCTGCCCATTACATATTAGTAAAGTGATGCATTGGTAAAGTGAGTGTATGAAATACTGAATTGCTTTACAGGATTTTTTTTAAAGTAAATTGATTATATCCTAATATATATAATTTTTTACACATTCTAGGTTCACAAATTCTTGAATGAAAGATATGTTAGCACTGACCTCCTAAATGAAGCTAAGACCATCTTACATGTGAGAAACACAGTACAGAAGCTTATGAAGAGATGTGAGAACATTGCTAAAGAAATGCAGAGTATTGTATCTAGAATTGTCAGTGGGGAAGAGGATGCAGGAATCAGCAAACAACCTGAGAGTCTCAATCAGTCGTAAGTGTTGCTTATTAAAAACAATTGATTACAGTTAGCTCACAGGAATAGTTACTGTAAGATTTTCATCTGTTTTATCCACACCTATATAGAAGGTAAAGGCATTATGATTGTTTTGTGGACCCCATTTGTAAAATTTCTCTCCTGTTATCACATTTAGCTTGGGTCCTGGACACTGTGGTTTCAGTTACACATGATGGCACTGTATAATCCCTCACAGTTGGATTGATTGCAAAACCCATTAGATCCAGAATATTTGATCTTTTATTAGAAAGGTTAGATATGATTAATTGTTGCTGTACCTGGTAGATCTAATTTAGCCAAATGAAGAATACAGTAACAGTTTGTTGAAATCATACTTGTAAGTAGGAGGTACTTGGGTAGTTTATTATTCAGGGAGAGTCACTGAACAGACATTACTATTGCACTTGTATAAACTCTCTTCTTTTATTTTAAAAGCTTATTCTTTACTGAATTAGTTAATTGATTTTTTATTATATTACTATGCAATGTGCAATATTTTACTACATACTGTAGATATTGTTCAGCTTAACACTGGTAATTCCAGCATCAGCACTTGTTGATAAATCCTCATGGTCTTCCTTCTTTCTCTTCATTTAAGCTTTTCTCTCAAGCAAATTCTTTTTCATCCTTTTTATAGGCACCCTTTCTATCTGAGGAGCTAAGAATATTATAATTGTTTTAGAATGATATTGTATGCTATAGATTGACAGCCTTGAAATAATAGTGGAGACGGAAAAGAAGGAAAAGAGAAACTTTGAAAAGGATACTTCAGACAAGGCAAGAGAAAATCCAAAACTTTTTCATTCAGTCATCAGGAGTAAGTTGTCTATTAAAGCAGTAAATAAGGTTAAGGGATGTAAATGGAAGAGTTGTAGAGAATGATGTATGTATATAAGAAGAACTGAAGGACAACTTTGAAAGTGTTTTCATCATGGAAGACACTAGAGCCCAACACCAATAAGACAGAAGGGAGAAGAGGCCCTGGAAAGCATTGAAATATCTAGAAAAAATATAACAGAATCCCAAAAGGCCTTGATTCACATAAGGCTAATGATATTTATGAAATTTTTCCATATGTACTGAAAATGTTTGTGGATATACTTGACATATTACTTGATATGTTATTAGAAATGACATTAGAGAAAGGTAAAGTGTGCCATGGGAATGGAAGATGGCAAACATCATACCTACCTTACGAAAGGAAACCAGGATGAGGATTGGCCGTTTTGATACCTCTTTCTTACCTCAACCAGCTAATCAATGGAATTCTCCTCCTCCTTCTTTCTTTTCCTCTTCATCTAATATTTCATCCTTCAAGAGTCAGGTGTACAAACACTTGCAGAGCCCTGATTAAATTCTGCTTTATTTTTCTCCAACATTTTTTCTTTCCCCCGAATTAGCCTTGAAAGCGGCATATTTGTCTGTGCCATGTCGGCCACTATAAAAAAGATAATGTGCTGAACTATAGATTGGTCACCTTGTTGAACATGGTCTGTACAATACTAGAAAAGATAATCAGAAAGCATATGAATGACTTACTGAATTTATTGCACATAAGAAACTTCCATAGTTAGACAACACAGTTTCAGGGAAAGGAGCTCATGTGTAATGAACCTCTTGGATTTATACTCCAAATAAAGCTCCATGTTAGACTCAAAAGAAGGATGGATGGATTGTCTGCATTTGGACTGCCAGAAAGCATTTGGCACTGTTGGTAAAGAGTCTTAGGTAACTTGATAAATCATGATTATCAGAGCCTTTTATTATTTTGACTACTTGTATTAGATCACCTCTTAACCTTGTCTTTTCTAAGCTAAATAGATTCAAGTTGTTTAATCTCATCTCCTAGGATTTTTTTAATCAGTCTGGGAATCATCTTGGTTGCTCAGTGTTGCACTCTCCATTTTCTATAGTTTTTCAAATAGAGTGACCAAAATTGAATACAACATTCAAGATGTGAAGAAACCAATGAAGTGCAAAGAGTAGGGAGGATTTCCTTGGGCTTAAATTCGAAGGCTCTTCCTATGAAACCAAGAATTTTGTTGCTCTTTTCATTGTTTTTGTGCACTGCTTACTTGGTTTTAGGTTATTTGAGATTATTACACCCAAGTCTTTACCTTTTGCAGTTCAACAGAATTCAGAGTGTAGCTTGCCTTTTTGTTTTTACTACCAGTATGTAAAACTTTGCTCTTATTGGTGCTAGAATTCATTTGCCACTTATGAACCCAGTTCTTCAGTGTGTCTTTGTCAGTTTGAAGCAGTAGACATTTAAATTCATTTATAAATTTATTTTCCGGCTTTCTGTTGTCAGTGAATTTTGATATCTTGCAGTGCAGCCCATTATTAATATTATTGATATGCATGAGAGAGAGAACTGTTCCTAATACAGATCCTTGTGGCTCTCCAATTGTTACGTCTAACCATTTTGAGGCTTGACCATTAATCACTACTTTTTTTTTCCTGCTAGTTAACCAATTTTCTATCTACTGAAATGCATTTCCATCGGTACCATGTGACTTAATTTTTGCTTGTGATCTTTGATGCGGAACCTTATGAAATGCATTTTGAAAGTCTAGATAGATAATATCAGCTGCTTTATTTTCATCATACAAGTTGATTATATCATAAAAGAAATCAAGCAGATTGGTTAGACATGAGAGATTTTGCCGAAAACCACAATGGGAATTGTTTATTAAGAGGTGGTCCTCTAATTGGTTTACAATTCTATCTCGAAATATGGTTTCCATAAGTTTTCCAACTACAGACGTTAAGCTAATGGATGATAATTTCCAGGCAGTGACTTACTTTTTTTGAATATTGGTATTACATTGGCAAACTTCTATTCATCTCATACTTTTCTTGTAGCAGGTAACTTATTGAAAAGAGCAGTCAAGGGCTTAACTATCTCATTTTTCACTGCTTTCATTGTTCTTGTATAAAACTTATGAGGACCTGCTGTTTTATTTATTTTTATTCCGTTTACTGCTGAAAGTATGTCCTTGGCTATTATGTCAGTTATTTTGAAGAACATTCCCCTCTCTTATCAGTGAAACTAGAATCGGGATGTGGGTTATGTTTTCAGTTGTAAATACAGATGCAAAAAAGTCATTTAATATTTTTGCCATGGCTTTGTTGTCTTGAGCCAAGTCGCTGTTTTCTGTAGTTAATGAACTTACTGACTGGGGAATGATTCTCTAGCTTCTAACATAACTGTAAAACTTTATAGGATTATGTTTACTATTTTCAGCAATATGCACTTCGTATTGACCTTTACTTTGTTGTATAACTCTCTTACTTTCTGTTTGTTAGTATACGATACTCTTATGTTGGTTATAGGATTCTCTGAGTTTCTCATGAGCTACTATCTTAGACAGCAGGCATTTTTTTATTTCACTGTTCCACCATCTTGGTTTTGTTTTAGATTTAGACCATCTACTATGCATTGGTTGGTATGTTCCCTCTGCTGCTTTGAAGGTTTTTCAGAAGCTTTTCCAAGCTGTGGTCATGTCATTCTCATTAACTATATCATCCCAGGTTTGCCTGTCAAGAGAAATGCTAAGAGCATTAAAGTTTGCATGTTTAAAATAGGGTATTTTTTTGCAGCTGTCATTTTGATCAACATTACGTGCAGTGTTTAAAGCTACCTAAAAAGTAATTTGCTGGTGATCACTTGTACCAAAATTTTTTCCAAGTTTAACATTATGAACGAAATCCTCATTTTTAGTGAGAACTAAATCTCATATATTTTCATCACAAGTGGGTATCTCGACTAATTGGATTAGGGCACTATCATGCAAGTTTAGTTGAAGTCCATGCCCAGAGCTACTGAAAAGGGATTCTACCCATGTAGAAACTGGTATGTTGAAATCTTACTCTATGATAGGATCTTCTTCATTACAAATTTTTTCAAACTGATCATGAAATCTTTCGTCTACCTCTTGTGTCTGTGCTGGGGGCCTATAAACTAGTCCTACTGTTATTTTTTTATGTAGTTTGTCTTTAAAAGTGAAGTTGACATTCCTGACGGCTATAACAGTTTTTTCTACAGGATTTAGATAAGCTTTAGCAAAGAGCAGGACACCGAGTACATGGATAAACTTACATATAGCAGGCTGTTCACGCCTTGCATTGGGCCAAAACTAAATTTTGTCGACTAGGTTTGGTCAGCATGCTTGAAAAGCACAGAACTAATAGAAAAGGTCCATAGGAGGGCAACTAAAGTGGTAACAGAATTAAGTAAGCCAAACTATGGGAAAATGCAAGGAGCCCTGGATTTGTCCACCATGGAAAAGAAAAGAATAATTGATGACTTGATCATGACCATCAAGCTTTTGAAACATCTTAGTGACATTGACAGTGAATACGTCTTTGAAAGATGCAGGATACAATAACCAGAGACTGTGACATAAAATTTTGCAAAAAACTTGTTAGAAACGATTTAAAGTAATACTTTTATAGCATTAGAATAGTGAACAGATGTAATAAGCTGAGTATTGAAATGGTGAATGTGAATAGCTTGCTGAGGTTTTAAAATGTATGATGGTGGAGAAAGTTCAAGAGATAGGGCCCCATGGGTGTAGAACTCCCTTCTCTTACAGAACAAATAGATAATTACACACACACTGATGGAAATGTGTGGAGGTACACTAGATAAACCTCTTGAAATACTGGTCAAGATGTCACTGAAGAGAGGCAGAGTGCCAAGAGGATAGAAAAAGGCAAACATCATACTCACCTATAAGAATGAAGACCAGGAACAGGCACTGAACTGTCATCCTGTCTCATAGACAAGTGGGGTCTGTAAGATTCTAGAAAACATAACAAGAAAGCAAATGAATGACTTTCTACAAAGGACAAATTATGTAAGTGAGAGACTGCATGGTTTAATGGAAAGGTCATGTGTAACAAAACCTTAGTTTTCTATAAGAGAGGGAGCTCAGTCTTGGACAAAAGGGAAGGCTGCCTGGATTGTTTGTATCTGGACTGCCAGAAAACATTTGACACTTTACCGCATGAGAGGCTGATTAAGAAGCTTGATCGGGAGGCAGGAATAAGGAGGAAGTTCCTGTAATGGATTGAAGATTATCTCAGTGGAAGAGAGCAAAGGACACATGTTTGAGGTGCTGTCTCCAAATGGGTCAAAGTGACCAGTGTAATGCCACAGGGATCTGTTCTGGGACCCTTACCCACTGTGATCTATGTAAATGACTTGCTTGAAGGAATGAACTTTTACCTCATTTTGTTTTGAGATTATGCAAAAAGAATAATGAGGGAAATGAAAAAAGAGAATTGCATTAACTTACAAGGAGACCTAAACGGACTCCACAGTTGGTCTGATACAAGGTTGATGAAATTCAGTCTGAGCATATATAAAGTAATGAAGATTGAACGAAGTGTAACAAGTCCTCATTATGAGTACTGCCTAGCAGGGGATAAACTTAGGTTCTGTGTGTGAGTAGAACTTGGAAGTCAGTATCATTCCTAACTTGTCACAATAGTTAAGGGAACAGACTATCTTCTAAGAGATATGAGAATAGCTTTTATGTATGTGGGTAAGGAAACATTCAGCAAGCTCTTCATGTCCTGCGTAAGGCCAAAACTAGAATATGCCTCTCAAGTTTGGTCACCACATGTAAAGAAACACAAAGTACTGATAGAGGTGTAAAGAGAGAAGATTGAGTTGTGACTTAAGCACAAACTTTCTGTTTTTGAAACAAATCGGTGATTTGGAGAATGAATACTTCTTTGAGAGAAGTAGGGATAAGCAACCAAAAGACATAAAATGAAATTGATAAAAAAACTTGTTATATAGGATGTAAAGAAACACTTTTATTTGTCTAAGTGTGGTGGATGAATGGAATAAGATGACTGAAGACATGGTTAATGCAGACAGCACACATAAATGTAAGATGTATAATAGTCGAGAAACTCTCTTGCCATACACTACAAATAGGTAGTTACAAATAGACAATTACACACAGGAAAGGGAAGGAGGAACCACTAGAGAACAAATGTTTGGAGATGTTATGGGAGATTATTGAGATAGAAAGACCAAAAATTAACACAACCTGAGAAAATAAAGAAAATGAGGACTTGGTTCAAAGATCATGGAGGTTGTCATGAGTGAGAGAAAAACTCAGAGAAGCAGAGATTGGAGCAAATGAAAATGTACACAGATTCTCATCAGGTGAGGAATATCATAGGGTACATAACCAAAGGAAAGAAGGTAGAATAATTAAAGAGAAGGAAGGGTTGAAAAGGGAGATTGTGGATCCAAGAGAATGTTGAACTGGAGGAACGTTCCATAACTGAAGCTACGGAAACTATTGAAAATAATGGGTTGGGCAGAGGAGGAGCAGTTTCTCAAGATGTTCAACAGTCACTGAACAGTATAACTGATGTGGTGGGAATGGAACCTTGGGACATTGTAGAAGTGCTCAGGTGACATAATGGATCTGTGGATAGAATATTATGCACTGCAGCAATCAGGAAAAGTTATGGTCCAGTAGATGAAGAGTTTAGAAAAGTGCAGAGTATACCTGATGATTTTTTGTTAGGAAAAAGGGAGATATGTCAGAGAGGTAACATTAAAACTATTGGACTTATACATTAGGTTGCACCACAGTTAGGGAGATTAATAAACCAGGAGGTTGTCAGATGTAAATCTTTCATTAATTTTGGAGTGGATAAAGATTATACACCAGATAGAGAGGAAGGGGAAAAAAAGAGAACTGCTAATGAAAAGATTATTGAGGCTGTGGAATTGCCAGATGCAGTTTCTGTGATAAAGATAAAGAAGAATTGGAGATAGAAATGTTTTAGGAGAATGTCCAGTTATGGAAACATGCTTTGGAGTCATTTAGCTAGGAGGTACTCAGGCAGGTATAAAAACTTGAAAGCAAAGTGAGATTCAGTGGTGTTTTCATTAAAAGTGATAAAGCACAGATGGCAAAAAATGGGCAATATCAAATGAGACAAGAGGAATGTTGGGAATGTTAGGTGATTATGTATGGAAATTCTGATGGATTAGCAGTAAATGGTAAAGAGCTGGTATTGAGGAATTGTATGTTTGATGGTATTAGTATAGTATGGATGTGAGGCATGGGCCTTAGATATGACAAAGTAAAGAAGAGAGTGAATGTGTTGGAAATAAAATTTTGAGGATAGTACCTCGTGTGAGGAGGGCTGATTGAATATGAAATGATAGGGTAAGAGTTATTTTTAGCAATAAGAGGAGTGTGTATGATAGAGCTGAAGAGGGTATGCTGAAATGGTTTGGATATATGGACAGGATGAGTAAGGAGAGAGTGACTAAGATATATGAGTTGGAAGTAAAGGGAACATAGGAAACCAAGGTGGAAGTGGAATGATGGAATGAAAGTTGTTTTAAATGCTTGAGGCATAAACATACAAGAAGGTGTACGATGTGAAAGAGCATGAGTGAATTGGAGTAATGTCATATACATGGGACTATGAGCTGTCAATAAGTTGAACCAAAGCATATTAAAGCTATAAGAGGAAACCACAGAAACGGCTGTGAGGCCTCTGGTTTCAATTCATTGTACTTGACAGCTTGAGAGTGGATGCAGGTAAATGAGGCACTTTCTTCATCTGTTCCTGGCACTACCTTGCTAACATGAGAAACAGTGAACTCAGCAAACAGGTATGGAAAAATATGAAATTAAGAAAATGAGCTTGATATTGTTGGAGTTATGGAAACAAAGCTCATTAAAAAGATACATTTTTCACATAGTCTATCCATAAGGATACATGATGGAAAGGAAGGGGAGGATTGGCCCTCTTAGTAAGAAATAACTATATGTTTCAGGAAAGAGTGAAAGATGGTCCATTCAAACAGTACATAAAGGAAAGAGTAACTGTAGAATAGAAAGGCATCTAAGAGGGTTGGGAACAGGGACTGGAAGTCCTCCCCTCCTTTATTATCACTTCTTTAGAGTAAGAACTGAAGAAGGGCAGAGCGAGGACTTTTATCCTTGAAGGCTCAGTTCCTGGTGCTACCTCACTGAGGTAGGATAGGTGAGTATTTATAGAAAACAAAAGTTTGATCACACCAATTTAAAAACTGTAGATGCTTTCAGGATTTTGAACACATAAGCTTATTTTAACTTTTTTTTTTTTAAGTTTTTTTTTTATGTGCCTTTGATTCTCTATTTTTTTTTTTTCCAACTTATGTCACACAGGTTACATTTGAAGAGTTACCAGCTGATTGGCCTGAACTGGTTAGTCTTGATGCATGAACAAGGACTGAATGCAGTTTTAGCTGATGAGATGGGACTTGGTAAAACAGTACAAGCTATCTCTTTCCTGTCTCACATCAAAGAAGTTGAAGATCCAGATGAGCTTAGTTTGATTGTAGTTCCATCATCTACTTTAGGTAAGTTTTTTTAGAGTAATTTGTAACATTTTTGTTAGGGGATGGGGAGAAAGAATATTTCCTACGTATTCGCTGCATGTCGTAAATGGCGACTGGGGGGGGGGGGCTGGAAATCCTCCCTTCCTCTTTTCATTTTTCCAAAAGAAGGAACAGAGAAGGGGGCCATGTGAGGATTTTTCCTTTAGGGCTCAGTCCTCTGTTCTCAATGCTACCTCGCTAATGCGGGAAATGGTGAATATGTATGAAAAAAAATGTATATAGAATTGGAGTGATGTTACTGGACACCACCTATTCAAAGTTATATCACAGGTGAAAAAACACCTTTGGTGAGGCTGTATCATTGGGAGTAAAGTCTAGTCAAAGAACTTCTCGCTCAAAAGGAGTATGTATTTCACTGCTACTGGAAGTAGTGCAGCCTTGAGCTGTAGGAACCTTTAGAAAGGCCCTGGGTAAGACCAGGCCTTTTTGTAAAAATTGGTCCTGGGATACTTATGAATATGAAAATATTTAGAAATAATTGCACAATAGGAGGCAATAAATATGTCTGGTAATTATTTTAAATGTTAGTCCACTCTGTGTAAATGGACAACAGGAATTACTTGCTTAATTTGCTAGCTAAGATTCCACTTCCCCATGTGAAGAGAGATAAAAAGAGAGAGATGGCAGCAGTGCTCTTCAAGGGGACAATATTTTTTTGGTATGGTTTCATGATAATTCTTTTCTACAGTCATGTAGAAATGCTCAAGGGTTTCTTCCATACCTGCTGGACAAAATTTTGTCATTAGCTTCTCCATATGACAAATGGCAAAACCCACCTTACATCATTTCTGCCGAAGATGAAATATTGAAATGAGAGTGATATGGAAGGCACCATAGACATTGACACAGCTTTGGAGGGTGAGTTAGGAAGTTCAGTGGGAGATTAAACTGTGGGAGATATATAGAAGTCAGCAGATACTAGCATAGATGTGGAAAGAGTATCTACCAACATACCTACTTCATGATTTAGCCAAGAAGGTAAGGGCTGCATGAAGTGCTCCCTGCAAATCTTACTCGATATACAAAACTGCTCTTCTCAGCTGCCACCTGCATTATATGATAATTGATTTTTAGTTCATCTGGGTCTGATTTCAATTATACGACGTTTTCCTTTAAATCTTTCTGTAGTTTTTCCATGCATTTTTCTTATTTCTCCTGGTAGCACATTGAATAATTGCTCTCACTTCTTGATTGGGCTGTCATCTATTTTTGTCAGATTTATTTTTGGTATGTTCCATGGTATTCTTGAAGACATAACAACTTGTATCTTCCCTGTTGAGAGGCTTTCAGGTTTAACACATTTTCTTTTATACCTTAAATTTGTTACCATGCATTTTTTTGCATACTTGATTGCTGTTTCCCACGTTAGCAAGGTAGCACCAGGAACAGAGGAAGAAAAACCACATCCACTCACATACACACATATATATACACATGCATGTACATACTTATTTTTTTTCATTCATATTCACCATTTCCCACATTAGCGAGGTAGTGTCAAGAACAGAGGATTGAGCCTTAGAGGGAAAATCCTCACTTGGCCCCCTTCTCTGTTCCTTTTGGAAAAGTAAAAACTGGAGAGGAGGATTTCAAGCCCCCCATGCACTCCTACTCCTTTTAGTTGCCTTCTATGACACGTAGAGAATGCCTGTGAAGTATTCTTTCTCCCCTGTCCCCAGCAGAAAGAATTGGCATGATAGGGCTCTCACCAGTATTCTATGCCCACCAGTGTTTTGTGAGACAAAAATCTCTGATCAAGTCGTTCAGGTCTTTTTGATTGGGGTTGTTTGGGTCTGTCCCTGTTCTCCAGGTGTTATTTTGGCCACTGCCCTCATGAGCTGTCTGTGTGTGTCTCTGCCACTATGGCTTGGAGCTTTGGTGCATGTGTGACTGCTGCTTCCCATAGTTTCAGTCTGAAGACTAGCCATGTGATGATTAACCTGTATAATATCTCTTCATTTCCTCGCACAGCATTTCCTGGAAGTTCTCCTTCTTTCATCTTTCCTTCTTCCTGTGACCTTTCTGCTTTTAAGAGTCAGTTTTAGAAACACTTGAAGCGCTTAGAATAATTTGATTCTATTTCTTGACGTCTTTTTTTTCACATAAGTTAGTCATGATTGGGGCCATGATTACCTTAATTAGGGTCACAGAATGAATTTTTAAATCAGTATTATTTCACTTGTTCCAGACAACTGGGCCCGGGAACTGGAGATGTGGTGTCCCTCTCTTTGTGCTCTTCAGTATCATGGGTCTCAGGAAGAACGACGAGCCATCAGATGTGGCATTATGAACAATAACTTGGAGGAAGAGCCAGATCTTATCCTCACTACGTCTGTACTTTTTGTGTTTATATTTGTCATCATAGATAAGCTGTAGGTCTTGATATAAGTATACATATTCTTGAAAATTAGGGGGACTTTATAATTCTCTCTCTCTCTCTCTCTCTCTCTCTCTCTCTCTCTCTCTCTCTCTCTCTCTCTCT
>JAYMFT010222779.1:0-11323 GCA_038088735.1 Panulirus argus | reverse complement strand
ATAGAGAGAGAGAGAGAGAGAGAGAGAGAGAGAGAGTGCTCGGTACGTGGTGCAGCTGGAGAGATGTGAGGTACTGACGAGGGAGGTGGGCGGAAGGAGGCCAGCGGCTGCAGGTCCCTAGGGAGGGTGGAAAGACACTCTCCCTTCAACCCTTTCTTTTATTTCCCTCCACCCCCTTCCCGTCTTGCTCCCTCTACTCACCTGTTCGCTCACACCCACCCACCCACCCTCACTCACTCTCCCTGCTCCTCCCTCACAAGTCACCCTTTGCCACACCATAACCTCAACCTTCGACAACCCATTCACCCTTAATCTTACCCACCACCATTCCCCCACCATCCGCGGACCCCCCAGTCCCCTTAAGATGAGGCTCCCCCCCCCCCCCCCCCCCCCCCCCCTCCTCCCCATCCTTGCACCTCCACCACCATCCACGGCTCCCCCCCCCCAAACTTCTGCCGACACCCGGGGGCCAAACAGGAGGCTGTCAGGAGAAGAATGAAGGAGGGAGGAGCGGGTTGGAGGAGCGTAACGAGGGAGCACAGGAAGGCTTTCTGGGCTCCACCCCGGGGGACTACATCATGTTGCCCGAGCCCTAATGCATCTCTCTCTTTCTTCCTTCTCCACCTCCAACCTACCGACCCCGCCATATTTTCTTCTACAACTGCAGTGTGTGCCTGTGAGTGACTGTGTTTGTGTGTGTCTGTGACTGTGTCTCTGTGTGTGTATAATTAGCCATTGCAAACTTACTTCTTTGTACCGTGCGGGGCGGGAGTTCTACACTCGTGGGAACACAGCACTTAAATTTTCTATTTCATAATGGTTTTTAAACTCTGTCCACGTCCACATTACTATCACTCAGTGCAATTCATCCACCCACAACCCATGTACTATAAGAGTACTTAACATTTTTCTAGGAAGATTCTTGCCTAATTTCATTTTTAGCCCTTTTAGCCGTTCTCTCCCAACATCTTTCGAAGAACTGTTTCCTCTCAACATCATCAGTCTCGTGTAAAAACAATAAGGTTGTGATCAGTACACCCCTTATTCTTCTTTCTTCCATGTTGGGCAAACAAGAGAAAACTAGCCTTTCCCAGTCGCTCCTTCGCACTTCATTAGCTCTTTGTGCATAAAGAGCTATGGACATACCTGAGGAGCATATTCTAGTTTTGGCCTAGAAAATGATGTGAACAGCTTGCTCGACAGTTTTTATCTAAGAACTTTAATGCATTTCTAATATTTCACATAAAACAGTGTGTCGTTTCTTTCACCAATTCTCCTGGGGTGGGACTCTGGCAACAGGGTAAGGGCGTCGTCTGCTCACAAGTCCCTCTCTCAAACACATTCCTGCGACTTACTTCATGCTAAATAATAGTCATATCGAGGCCTTCTTTCGCTGTGTCCCTTCCACGTTACTTTCAATACGTATAACCCTAGACGATTTCATCAACCATATATCGAACAAACTTTGAAGTTCGTCCAGGACCCATTCTCTGTTGACGCAATCGTCGTTTTCTTTTCTTTTTTTTTAACTCCCTCATGACTTCGGCATCATCAGCAAATGTATTCAGGCAGGGGTCCAATCCTATTTGCACAGATCAAAAAGAGCACCGGTCCCAGGACAGCACGCTGTAGAACGCCACTGGTGACTGCAAACAATTTCGAGATGGCTCCCCTGACATGCGTCCTGACTGACTGACTGACTGACTCACACACACACACACACACACACAAGGGGATTGGGAGGATGCCCTGAACTACATCTAGTCACTCTGACGAGTGTGGTTTGTAATGTGCTGGAGAAAATTATCAAAAGCAAATGGATGACTTCCAACAGAAAAGAAATTACAGAAATGATAGCAAACACAGTTGAAGGGGAAGGAGGTCAAAAAAGTAATGAACTTCTTAGATTTCTACGAGAGAGGGAGCTTGATTCTGGACAAAAAGAGAAGGCTGGGTGGATTCTTTGTATCTGGATTGCCTCAAGACATTACACACTGTATCAAATGGAAGGCTGAATAAGAAGATGGATTACCAGGTAGGACTAAAGGGAAGCTCCCTCGATGGATAGAAGATCATCTTAGTGGAACGGAACAAAGGATGCACGTCAGAGGGGCCGACGATAAGGAGAGCCACGTCCCCCTGATAAACCAACAGCGACTAACGTATCTCCCTCTACAGCAGACAGACAACACACATGAAGGGGGAAACAAAACAGAAGGTGAATGCTTAAAAAACAGAGAATTCCAGCGAAGAAATGGGTAATAGGAAAAGAAAATATTTTCATATTTTTTGTATGTTGGAGGCTCCAGTCACGGACAAAAGTCCACATCAACGCCAGGTCTTAACTGAAATATACAGAGGTTAATGAAAGGGAAAAAGAAGAGACGGGGAAAAGTATTTACGAATTTTAGATATAGTGAAAAAAACTGTCCTTTAAAAAGTGCCAGGTCATAGTTACTGCGAAAGACATGAGAGAGTAAGAGTTCCAAAACTTCGAGGTGTAGAGAAAGAAAATCTTGTCCTTTAAATGAGCGTAGCAGAAAAGAAAATACACCAAGAAATGGGTAGTGTAACAGAAGATAATTTATAAAAAAAGATAAAATTCCATCAGAGGAATAGGTACTTGGGGACGATCATATGTTGTTTAGAACAGAAACATGCCACCCAAGAACCGAGTAATGTGACGGGAAAAAGCTACAGGGAGGACACATGCACACACACACACACACACGGACGAGGAGAGATCGGGATGAGTGGCCGCCGCCGCGGAGGAGGAGGAGGAGGAGGAGGAGGAGGAGAAGGGTGGGGAGTTGTGGTGGCAGCGGATGTGATAATCCCGGGGCATGTAAAAGGCCTCAGCACGCATCGCCACCCAACTGTAACCTTCTTATGGCCCTCATACCCGCGCCGCCCTCACGCCTACCTGCACACATCCACACGACTCACATCCACACTCACGTAATCCCCTCCCTCCTTCCCCTCATGTGCCTTAACTTACTTCTACACTCACCTGCACCGACACACAGCCACATCCACCCACGTGAGCAGTGACAACACTCTCTTCTCTACCACACCGCTCACACTTACCGCCACCATCAGCAATCCTCCAACAATTAAATCCACATCACTTTTGCCCCGTCCCTGGCGTCCTAAGCATTCCCCTACACCACACACCCTAAAAACCACACCACACATGACCCCACGTACACTCATATACCTACAATCCCGAACCTATTATCATCCACCAGCAACAACAACCTTCACTCTTTGTACTAATGCCTGATGTGCACCCATCATCCGGTGCACTGTGTACTGCATAACACCTCGTGTACCAAGATTTCATACTACAAGTACAACTTAACATTCTAAAGATTAAATTTTTTGCTTCTCTTCCACATCCCACCACCATAGGAAAAAATCTTCAAGAATCAACTGTCCTAAGTAAGATTCTATAAGCTCAACCTTGGGTTGACTAGAATCCACACCGTGCTTAATCACGTTTTTGTGAATAGGAGTATTTTCAGCTGCACACTGGTCCTCGCCACCTGGTGTGACTGCAAGTCAAGGAGGTTAAAATTACTAAGCTATGACAAGAATAATATATACTTGTGTTGTGCTCACCCGCGCTGCCAGGCCTATGAAGAGGACGACAGAGGAAAAAAAGCACACGTCAAGTATAAATTGAGAGGTTCCTTCCAGCACAGCTATTACTATGTCGTTCCAATATATAAGAGAAACAGTACAAACAGAAAGTTACTCCTAATGATAACTCTCGCTCACAGATATTACCAGTAATCACTATCATAAACCTCGACTGAAACATAATATGCAGTATTTCCCTTTACATGAGAATGCGAAATTCTAAAGAAAACGTATTAATAAACTGATGATGCCGGTTGTGATGTAAGGGAAACTTCTTTATTTGACCTCACTTTTATTTACCCCTTGAGCTCGGCGGTTCGACCTTTAATTAAAAATACGTTGGTGCGACCCATGGGTACATTGGCCTGACCTCTGACCTAACTCTTTGGTCAAAGGTCGGATCATCAGACCCTATGAGTCGTACCGTCATTCTTAAAGAGGTTAACCAGACACATTACGTCAAGAACAAGTCCATATCTACCACCACCAAACGAACAATGACGAGGAAGGAAAACTGGTCTGTATTTCAGCGCATCCTCCACGTCTCCTTTCTTAAAGAGCGACATGAGGTTGGCCTGATTCCACTATTCTTGTCACTTACTCTTCTCCTGCAATATCTTGAACGACATTTCAAGTGGTCTGTCAAGTGTTCCCGTACACATCTTCAACAAGTATGGAGAAATTCCATAAGAACCAAGAGCCTTATATGGGTAAAGACCTTTTAGTAATATGTGTATGTATTTCTGTTAGAGCTGTAGTGCCTTCCGCTGTGAAAACTTTTCATTCAGTTCTTTGCATTTTCTTTTAATATCCTCTACAACTCTTGCCTCGGAATCCCTTACCCTGATTAGGTGCTCTTTAACTAACTAATCATTCATGATTTTCTTTGAGTGTGTGTGTGTGTGTGTGTGTGTGTGTGTGTGTTATCAGAGGCTCGTGTACATCCCTGAGGACTGGGTAAAAAAGGCCGAGCATTTTTGTTGTTATTTGCAATACTTTCTGTCGAATTTTTCCTTTCTCTTTCATTAGGCGGAATGCTTCCCAGATATATATATATATATATATATATATATATATATATATATATATATATACTCACTGGCATCCATTCCAGTATTCATATTCATCACTACATGTTTCTTTCAAATACTATCTGTTTCTGTTAACCTGAGTTTCATTCTTCTTTTCTCAAACTATCTCCTCCATTCAGTTAATGATGTCGGGAAACATCCTGTTTGCCAACGTGCGATGTTATCTTCATGCTAAGATCTGCACTATATATTTACTTCTGCATTTTCTGACTACAATTTCCATACAACCAATAAAGGTGAGTGACGACAGTTGGCTTCTTTGTGTCCCTCCACGCTAGTGACCCCAGAGAATTTTTCGATTTTCCAATATTTTCTCATTTCACTTTATAAATGTCGTATAAATGCTGATGTGGACGGAACCTTCATAAATCCTCAATGAGAGTCATGATCTTGATCCAGACATTTCCAGAAACGTTTTTCTGGCATGGAATAAAAAGCTTGTCTATGATGCATAAACGCTACGTACAAGCCGTTCTATCTAAGCAGCGTCCAGTGTTGCCGTCCTCCTCTCTGTGGCCCTGCGACACAGCTCTTTGGCAAAATGTGTACACAGTTCAGTGATACGAATTACTAATACAAGCTCCTCCAATTTTCGCAGTTCCCAGCATCGCCGTTCCGTTTTTTTGAAATGGATGCAATATTTCCAGAGCCAATCGTCGGGCATCGTATCTTTATGTTATATCTTACGTCAAGGGCTCAGAGCGCAGCCTTGCAGCAACCCCCCTGGCACCATGTTTTATTAACTGCAAGGCGATACCATCATTGCCAGATGTTCTGCTGCTTTTCATTTATCTCAATATCTTTCTATATCCAGCTAGTGTAGCTTCTCCTTCTGTCGGGTTTTGCTCTTCGCCCCCTACACTTTGTTCTACTTGTCTTTTTTATCCCATTCCCATAAGAGTTTTAGAAATTATTTAGCCCAACTCTTCATTTACTATCTCTTTGTTTGTTCTTTAAATGTTAGAGGGCTGAGGCACACACAGACGTCCTCATCCAGGCCAGACCATGAGGGGAAACGGAAGTCGAAAGCGTTAAAGAAAACAGGGAAAATAAGAGTCCAGGAGTGTCTGGCTCTCTGACAACAAGGATCAGTCCACGCGTGGCAAACATACCACCCTTACGAACCATCAATGTAAAATCGAAATGAGTTGAAACGAAAAAATACAGATGTAAGAGAAAAGTTAGGAGGTGAAGCTTTAATGCAAGGACTAGAGAGGTCACACTAGGGATAGCTGGATCATATGAAAGGAATGGAACCCAACACAACTACATGGAACTGCTAGTCTAGGAGAAAGTGTGTAGAAGGACCTGGAAAACGAAGGAAAGGAATCCAACAAAGATATACGTGACGTCAAAGGAAAACCTCAGAATAAGGTCGGGGGTTTCCGAGACCAAAATGTCTGGAAAAAATGGTTTGTGTTAATGGTACATTGATAACAAGTGTTGCAAGCCTGGTGTTAGTAACACTGAGTGATAACTGACGCACGTTTAGTGTAAGTATCACCAGAGTGATAACTGACGCAAGTGCAGTGTTAGTATCATCCCACCACCTCAAGGCCAAAAACCAACACACACAACCAAAACCACACTCTGACAACTGAAGGCACCAAAGCAACACAAACCACTAGCAACTTTTTAAGGCCATACAATAACACACACCACACAAGAATTTCATGATCACACAGCAGAACAAACAGACTTATAGACAACGCAATAATTTAGATTTACCCAAAGTGGCTTCGATGGTCCTCCAATGCCGCGTTCCGCTGCTGGAGGGCGCTAACACAGACTGCCTGCACTTTAAGCTTAAGGCTACACAACACCACTCATCACCACCAACAAAACGCTACAGAGCCACAAAGACCACCAATAACTCTCGGCCATATAAAAAAAAAAAGGGGGTCCACAAATTTTCGCAACCAACTCCCCACACAAAAGTCAGCAGCTGCCGGTAAAGCACTATATAAAACCCAATTAGGGAACACCAGCCTCTCCGCGAGCCTCCTCCTCCTCCAGCACCAGTGGGCGCAGCACCTACAGCCCCCGCAAGCGGCCATCAATACGAAGGAGTGATTCATCAAATCCTAAAGAGTCGAGCGCCCACGGAAACGTACCTCACCATCAGCCAGTGTGCCGGTGGGAGGCAACGGTGCCAATAACTGTTAGCGGCGCTTCAACACATTATACTCCTCCTCCTCCAGCCGCAGCACTAGGCCGGGCCGCTTCATCCTGGCGGTAGTGGTGTTTGAGTGACACACAAGAGGGTGCGGTGAATGGTGCTCGGATGCAACGCGCCCGTGAGAGTAGGGTGAATGGTGATAATGCTGACTCAATACCACCTGGCAGGTGTGAAGGGTGCTCTAAAAGCTACTCTCTCACACGGCATGGAGGGCCGGCTGGAAAACCCAGCAGCATGTCATTCGCGAGCAGACAAAGCGGGATGGCGTATTTTTGATCCAATAAAAGACTTACGTACATCCTGGTATGGAGAATTCAGAACGTGTAAATCGAATTCATCTCAAAATTAAAATTAAGTTAAACAATTGTAAAAATTTTTCAAACAGGTAATGGGAAAGGCTCAAAAAAATTTGAAGTTAAAGACGCTTTGTACTCCGAGGTCTTAATGATGTGAAGAGATCCGGGTGCACAATCTGCAGGCTGCTGAGCCACCCACAGTGGGCGTCCCAGCATAGCCGGACGCCTGAATGCGAGAAACCAAGCACACTTTTTTTTTTTCTGGCAACGCGTACACAGTGTAGGCCTGACGACGGCGTGATGACGGTTCCCCATCCAGGGTCTACTCGAAGGACAAGCCGGGTATAGCGAGATTCTACTCAAGTGGGGAAGGGGGCGGTGCGGTTGTCAATTACTTCTCCCCAACTCAGGGCCTCCCTCTTGAAGCAAACCCGGTAATCTCAATCCAGGAGCACGACCATAATAGCGCACGTCAAAGAGGCTCCATCCATAAACTCAGATATTTATATTATCTCCTTCTTATCCAAAAGATCTCTTCCAGTACTGCATCCGCCATGATTTTGCCATACGTAAAACAATAAGGTTGATTTGTGTGGGCGATGAAACCAGAGTTCAAACAGCTTTTTTCCTTACCAATAACACTAAAACACAAATGTTACGCATTTAATCTTCAAAAGAGAAATCTAATTCGTAACGATCACCAAACCAATTCTACTCTAATACGCTACCATCACAGAGTGATTGACTCTAAATGATGCTCGAGGTATTGGTGTACGTGTAGACCTGGCTGTGCCTGTGACCTCAATCACTGCAATCACCAGTAACTGACTGATTTGAGCAGTGGAGAAGGTCAGTTCACGCAGTGAGAACCAGAGGACAGCAGTGACTGACATCAGAGGCAGCACCTTGGTCTAACCGGGCGCATGTGACATACACCATTCATGTTGTGCTAGCGATCGTGAGACGGAAGTCATCCCACTGCTTTACCAGTGACTCACGCAGATCACCAACTTACCTACATCCACAGGTACTCTGGCCCTACCGTGAACGATGGGTCTGTGTCCTGAATACCTCTTGCGTTTATCAAATATTCAAAATGCTACCTACCTGCTAATACATACGACACGGGGTGGACCATATATACGTCCAGCACCTCGTTCATACCCATCCTAAACTTAGGTCCAGTGTGGACAGTCTTACACATATGAACAACAATTATAAAATGAGATTCAATTCTCCATTCAACCCTCCCCTCCCTAGTGCCACACACTACTTCCCCCACTACACGTGTGAACGCACTTCTCTCCCACTACACGAGAGTGATCGGCAATCATTCGTAAGCACCCTCACCACAAGTACCTCAAATCCGCGTTGTAGAATTTCCACATTTCAGAGGGAAGCCGGACCCCGCATACACACACACACGCACAACAGACCGTAAAACATATAAGAACTGAATGTTTTTCAATAATACATTCCACATCGTATCGCACATCAACAGACGAACATCTGAATAAACAAGTCAATTTTTGGCTTAATCTATGAATTCGTTGAGGGGCCACATCAATGGACGTACAAGACCCTACCAACGACCATAGAAATATGATACACCTATCAGTGCCACCTTCAGTTTAAGAGTGACCGCCTAAATCAGGGGTCCCTAACCGGGGGCCAGCGGGCCCTAAGCAGCTCAAAGAGATCCTCCAAGTCGCCTACTGATGCATAAAAATAAATCCTTTAATATTTGGTTATCATTTAAATGATACCTTTCTGATTTCGATAATCAGTCAACACGCAAACAAAACTACAAGAATATTGAGAACAGGACCAATGTATCCAAAAAAAAAAATACTGAACGTAAGCCTTCGAGATTTTATAGACACCAAAACTACTCGTGTAAATATATGCATAAAAAAGAAGTAAATAGAAGGGCCATTTCTGTATAAAGTCTGGGATACACATCCTGTCCACCAGACGGGTGGGTCTTGGTGGGTCCGCTGCAGCGCCTGGCGCCGGCAGACAGACTCGCCCGTGCCGGAGAGTGATGGGTGAACGGGAAGTCTTCACCTTGTTACTGAAATGTGGGTCGGTAAGTTCTTAGATATTTTCTTGCAATCTCTTAAAGTTAACACATTTCAATAATAATCATACAGTAACTGTAATGTTATGTTAAGAGTTCGTTGTTAATTAAACACACACACACACACACACACACACACACAACAAAATACCCGTCAAGTCTTTCTAGGGTATGGTGCGTCCTGATTCTCGGAGTGACCTTGACTGTATGAATGCTTTTGTGAAGAAGGACGTCTTTTAAGGTGAGAAAGAAGTATCGTTTTAACTCTCAGATGAAAGGAAAATACTGTTAAAAATCATCAAACGTAAATGTGTATGTTAACTGCTAATTTCTGGAAAGGTTTGTAGTAACAGAAGAAATATATTGGTGAGAGACAAACACATTACAGAATCTTTGAAGATAGGTATTACATTCATTCCCGAGGTAAGAGAAGAAAGTGGATGATTTGAAAGCAAAACTATCATCTCGGCAATCAGTTCCCGCAAGGCATGCAATGAATTCGAAAAATGCTATAAGAGCGCCTTTAAAAATCACCCACTGCTTGCAGAGCGGAAAATGAAAATCGTTTGAAGACGGCAAGTTGCTGAGGAGAGCAAACTGTCGCTTTAAACATTCTGCCCATAAACTGAAAACTGTATCTTTTCCTAAATATCTGTGCGGCCATAATAATTTTTCCCTCGCTGTATATTCATAACTTAATACACATTCTCGGGACTAACTGCACCGGTGCCGTGTGCCTCACCCTGAATTACCACAGGAACCCTTCACTAATAACACGCTTGGGGACCTCCCTGGCGTACAGCATCATGAGGAGGAGCCACTGAACACATTCCTCCCTCTACTCCTGAACCCACCACTCTGCTCCTCTAGCTTACAGGGTGTGCCTACCTACCAGCCAGCCGGCTGGCCATCGAACATCACCCCTCAATGGCAGCACACCGCCCCTCAAGCCTCTGATCGAGGCCCCTCTGATGCTTTTTACCTGTAGTCTGTCTGTGCCTTCAATTGACCCTCCTCTAAAAGTCTTCTGTTTACCGCCGCAGCCCCCTGCTGCGTCTCCAAGCCCCAGGGGACTTTCCTCCCCGACATTACCCCTTTCCCACCCCAGCGTCTGTCCATCAGGGCGGCCCCTCCCCCTCTGGCCTGTCACGTCGCAATATTCCTTCCTCTTGACTCGTAAAACACCGTCTCCTGCCCCGTCATGACCCCGGGTTAATTACCCGGCTCCCTTGATCACGCTGCACAGCTCGCTTCCCCCTTTCATACCCCCAAGTACTCTATCGACTCTGGGCTTCTCCTTCTACTACGTCTTGCCCGAGGACCTCCCTATCCTCCCTCCTCCTACTCGTGGTCACACAGGGTACATGAGAGTGAAGCGGGAGACTGACGGCAGAGTACACAAGAACACCAAGTTCCTGCCCCGCGTGGCCAAGGAGGGAGGGGAGGGCAGAGCACATAGGAACACCAACAAGCCCCACGAACTCCCGTGCCCGGAGGGGAAGCAGAGGGCCAAGGTGGCCGGGGAACACGGACCAGTTAGTCACCCGTCCTCTGTCAGCACTGCTTCATCTCATGCAAGACACCACACACACACCACCGCTCTCCCAGCCCAGTCGCAGCTCCCTGCTCCTCCCTACCTCCTGGCATACTCCCTCCCTGATTCCTTATTTCCGTGTTCCCTTCCTCCATTCCTTGCTACCACTCTATTTCTCACCGTCTGTAAATCAACACATTCGTGAGGGCAACAACGACCGCCAAGACGAATTCTTATTCATCTTCGGAGCGAAGATTTGTCAAAGGTAATATCTCGATAACGAGAACCCATCACAAATTCTCCCTCACCTGCGGCCAACGGTAGGGTCGTCCACGGGAGACATCGTTCACTATACAAGGTGCAGGTCGTCCACGGCTTACCCTCAACTCTCACCACACTGCGTCAGCCTCTGGCCAGTAGGGTATGTCAATTTTCATAACATGCAAAAAATCAAATTTGGTAGTGAAATTAATGTGCCTTTTTACTCCCAAATGTGAGATA
>JAYMFT010222768.1:0-11323 GCA_038088735.1 Panulirus argus | reverse complement strand
TCGCAACCATATAATATTGTTGGAACTACTATTCCTTCAAACATACCCATTTTTGCTCTCCAAGATAATGTTCTCTCATTCCACACATTTTTCATCGCTCCCAGAACCTTTGCCCCCTTCCCTATCCTGTAACTCAATTCTTCTTCCATGGTTCCATTTGCTGTCAAGTCCACTCCCAGATATCTAAAACACTTTACTTCCTCCAATTTTTTCCTATTGAAACTCACTACCTAACTAACTTGTCCCTCAACCCTGTTGAACCTAATAACCTTGCTCTTATTCACATTTATATGGACTGAACCAGGGCATGTGAAACATCTAGCTCAAACTACGGGAAGGTCTGTGGCGCCTGGATGTGGATAGGGAGCTGTGGTTCGTTGCATTACATATGACAGCTAGAGAATGAGTGTTAGTGGATGTGGCCTTTATTCGTCAGTTTTCTGATGCTACCTCGCTTATGCAGGGTCAGCAATCGGGTATGGGGGAGGAGAGAAGAATGTATATGTTATCTTTTTTCTTTTCCTTCATGAATTTGTAGTTTCTGTGAGGTAGGTTGGCATCAGGAGTGGATGAAGGTGAGTTAGTATGAATATGTACATGTGTGAATATGTATATGCGTGTGTATGTGTATGTATATGTATGGCATTGCTGTTTCCTGTGGGGCGGGGTGGTGCCAGGAATGGATGGAGGTAAGCAAGTATAAATATGTACATATGTATGTATATATGCATGTGTATATGTATATGTTGATATGTATAAGTCTGTATTGTAATAGTAATAATAATAAATGATTTATTGACCAAGAAAGTAATACATTGAATGATTCAATATAAAACATAGTGTCTTGGTTTACAATAGCTAATTTGAATTAAAATTGGATTTATCCCTAAAATTACAAAATTTTAGAAAAATTAAAGATAGAAGTGATAAACTAAAAACATTAAAATTTATTAAGAACAATCAAATCTCTTTAATAGGAATATCAATGCTAAAAATGTCAAAATACTGTATAAGTCTACATGTTCAGAAACAAATTGTTAAAATGAGACCATGAGGAATGCTGTGCAGTGTTAAGTTTTGATACAATATATGGGATACTGGAATTCTAATACCATGTAGTTCTGCATCTAATAGCACACAGTAATTGTGAGCCTTTCCTTGTACCCCTGCCATGTATGTCATACAAACCTTACATTTAGCTCTTCACGCCTGCTGTACAACGATTCACATCTGAGTAATTCTAAAGCTCTTTCATACCCATTATAGTTACAACCAAGGATTATTCTGAAGCACCCTTTTTGGATGCGTTCTAATTGATTATGTTGTGTTCGGGTCAAGCCTGAGTGCCAAACTGGGGCTGCATATTCTCATGTTGTTTTGATGAACCATATGTAAAGTGTTAGCATTGCCTCTCTGCCGAAGCCAAAATGACGGGCTTCATATAATATGAATAAACAATTGTTAATCTTCTTTGTTAAATAATCTATGTGGTCATTCCAATTTAATTCATTATCAATATATACATCTAGCAGTTTACATTTGTGTACTATCGGTAGATTGCAATCGTTCAAAGTTAATTGTGGGTACACTATTGGTCTTTTTGGTGACATTCTGACATGGACACTCTCTCTTGTAAAATTATTCAATGTGTCTTGCATTGTAAATATTATATTGTGTTGAACATCAACTACTCCGGCTTATGTCATATCATCTACATATTTAACAAAAAAAGTGGCGTCCCTGCAGATGCTGTTGATGAATGCCAAGAATATAATGGGTCCAAGGTGTGTTCCCTGAGGAACCCCACAAGTAATATCATCCCAGCGAGACAGTGTACCATTATAACGTACTCTGTGTTGGCGACCTGTAAGGAAGCTATATATGAAGTTTAAGAGTGAAGGACGACATCTTAAGAGAAAAAGTTCACGTATGGCTACCGAGTGATCCACATAATCAAAGGCTTTCTTAAAATCAATTAGGACAATATGGGCCATTTTGTTCAGTTGTTCATTTCCTTTTAACACTGTGTCCAATAAATCAATCAAGTAGTGACAAGTAGAACTTCCTTTTAAATTGCAATACTGTCTGGGATCAAGATTTGGTTTAATACCTTCCAAGACCCACTCAGCAACAAAGCCCTCAAACATTTTACCAAGATCAGGGGTGAGGGAAAGAGGGCTAAGATCTCCCAACTGCCGTTTAACGTTCTTCTTACGAAGAGGTGTAATGGCAGCACCTTTCCATATCTTGGAAAAAATTCCACTTTGCAGACAGAGCTTAAAAATACGGCTTAGTGGTTCGCCTATTCCGTCCAAGGAGACACATCACAGGAAAGAGGGAAAGAAAAGACAAGAAGAAGGAGAATCTGTTCCTCCAATCAAAGAGACCCTTTAAGTTTCAAGAAATATTAATGGGTAGTTCATTCAAACAATACGTACATGTAGGGAAGAGTAACTGCAAGAAAGAGGGGCCTAGTCGTTCTAATAACATAGGTATGATTCTCTAAACTTTTTAAATGAAGTGAAGCAAATATACAATAATGACAAGGAAGGAACAATCGGGATGTTACACGAAGTCGAATAACACGCTCTCCTCAGAGATTATAAAGTACTGATAAAGGAGGATTTCAATTAGAAAGAGATCGACACGGGGAATCTGGATTCTCATGGAGAGAAAATGTCATGGAGTTTCGAGTTCTTAGAGTCTCTATTAGAAAATGTTCTCAACCAGCATATACCTTTTCTCCCCTATCTTTTTTTTTTTATGTTGAAGACTCTACTCACGGACAGAAGTCTACATCAAGGCTGAGCTTTAATTGAAATAAAGAGAGAATACTGAAAAGGAAAACAAAACAAAAAAACTGAAAGTATTTACGAATTTTGGAGAGAGTGAAAATTTTGTCTTAAAATGTGCAAGGTCATAGTTATTGGGAGAAGATGGAGAGTTCCAAAGCTTCGACGTGTAGGAAAAGAAGCAATTATCAGAACAGCCCACCCTTAAGTTGCCGATGGCCACACAGTAATCATGTGACGCAGCAGCTTGCTGAGTATTGCAAAAACCAAAGTTATATCTAGAGAAGAGGGAGAGTGAACCAACATTGCGGCGTAGGGCAAGAGAGTCAAGTTTGGAAGTTAGCCTGGGACAGTTTAGATGTCAGACCGCTTTCGATTCTACTCTCTCAAGCAAGGATGCAGAGCTAGAACCACCCCAGATGTGAGAGCAGTACTCCATGCAAGGATAAATCAACCTTTTGTATAAATGGAATAACTGTCCAAAAGAAGAGAAGTTTCGACATCCACACAGAACACCCAGGCAGACTTAGTTATTTCCGTAATGTGGGTATTCCAAGAAAGAGTGCATGTTACAGTAATACCAAATGTGTTCATTGAGTCAAGAGGTGGAATTACAGAACCGTCAAAGGAGAGACGAGAGTTGTGAGGAGTTTTCGATAAAGATATGGGCAGAAACTGGGTCTTGGAGGCATTAAACTTAACTGGATTTTGTCTACCCCACTGAGATATCCTGTCCAAGTCTGAGTTTATTGAGGAAGCTGTGTTAGGACAAAATGCAGATCAGGTTGAGAGAAGGAGCAGAACTGAAGGATGTGGATGAATGTAGCGTTGAGTCGTCAGCGTATGAGTGCATTTAATTATATGTGCAGGAGAGGATATCGCTGAAAAAAAGGACAAAAAGTGTTGGGGACAGGACAGAACCTTGAGGGACACCGCTGCTGATGGAGAAAAGGGGAGAGGCTGATCCATCAACAACCATAGAGATAAGATCGGCCGGAGAGGAAGCTTGATATGAAGGAGCAATGTGTGGGAGGGAAGCCAAAAGAGGGGAGCTTAGAGATAAGACCCCGATGCCACATCCTGTCAAAAGCTATGTGTATGTCAAGAGCAACTACATATTACTCCCCAAAACCTTTCAGGGATGACTAGTAGACATTAGTATGATAGGAAAGCATATCACCAGTGGATTTCTCCTTACGAAAGCCATACTGGTGATCAGAGAGAAGACTGATTTTCGAGGTGTCTAAGGATACAGAAGTTGAGGAGGGATTCAAAGACTTAGAATATGGTAATGTCAAATCAATAAGACAATAGTCAGAGGAGTCAGAACGGTCACCTTTCTTAGGAATGGGATGCATCAACGCAAGCTTCCAAGGAGAATGAAAAGCACACTAAGACTAGAAGGACTGATATACCATCAATGCAAAACCTTATCTCCTCACACAGTAGCATGAAAATTAAATCACGTATGATAAACCGACTGGAAAAAGTGATCATGTAATGTTTGAGTAAAAGAGAACATAAAAAGAGTAGTCATGAAACCTGCCTCAAAGAGGAAATATAATCGTGGAAAATATAGAGAAGTCAACAATTTCTATGGTAACATAAATTGGGAAAAGGAGTTCAGCAGCCAGTAAACGAGGCACTATGGTGGAATGATCTGTGAAATTTACAAGGAAGGAGTAGGGACATAGGTACCTTTAGTCTGATATACAGAGGGAAGGGTAGAGAGGGAAGGGTAAAGAAGGAAGCGCGATTCAATAAAAGATGTATGAAAGCGAAAGAGCTTAACGACGTGCTGTGACGAAGATACAACCAGCATCTGAAAGGTATAAGAGAGCAAGAAACGAGTGTAGCAGGATAAGATAGGAGGAACAAAGAAACTTTGAATGGGACATTGTGCAAAAAGCAGGTGACAATCCTTAACTTTTCCATAAATTCATCAGGAGTAAATTGTCAGTTTAACAACAGCTAATAAGATTAATAAATCTGCCAATAAACCTTTCCGTTTCTTGACTCTCTTAAAAAAGACTTATTTCCACCAAGAAGTATGCTGTCCGTAACGCAGGTTCGCTCTGTCCCTTCGCATCCAACAACACTTCCAGATCACGGCCGCTGCACCTCCTGCTGTGCTCATCCCCTAACGAGTCGGCTGCAGCTCTCAAATCAAGGTCCTTGCCTGCCTGCAGTCCCGCGCGGTCCTGACAATTATCCCAGTCTAGGTAACAAAGCCCTTATGAATGACTCCCTCCCCCAACTCCATCCACCAGTTCCCTCTCACATCCCCTTGAAGAGTTTTAAGCCGGTGAAAAGCGCTTTGAAGGGTGGACAGCCTGAGTCAAGCACGTGTTAATGAAAAGACAGTGAGGAAAAAGCTGTTGAAGAGCCATGCAGGTCACTACGCCGGATAAAAATGTGAGCAGTGATGGCTTTCAACGGCAGGCAAAACTTGTGGAGAGGGACGCAGGGGGCGACTGCATTCTGTTTGACCCCAACACCGCTCTAGGGATTGGTGAGAGGGTGGAGAGCTTCAATGGATATAACCAAAGAGTAAGCAGCCTTTGTTCTTTGATACTCTGCATATATTCTAAGGATGGAGTATGAAGAAGATATTGTACTGGAAGAAAACGGAAAAAAAAGAAGAAAAAACAGAGCAAAAATCTCGTCCCTTTGTTACGATTGCTAAGTTGAAATAAACACTGTAATGTTTAGGTTCTGGTTACACTGTCGGTTCCACTACCGTCGACGCTCCAGCTTTTCTTGCAAACAAAGCACCGTAAAGAAGATTCTGTGCAACTGTAAGTTTCTCAGTCAGCAATTATAATAAAGAGCCGAAGTTTTCTTTTTTCTTTCTTTTTTCATACAACAAAGAAAATCCTTATCGTTTTTCAGCCTTAAAGATGCAGCCAGCATGATCACCATCCTGGTTCAATTAGCTGACACACAAGCCACAATCTGTGATTCTATGGAAGCAACGAGGGACAGGAATGATTTGAAATTAAAGGAAAATATGCACAGATATGAGTTGCATGAGGAACCCTATCCCCCAAGTATTCAAACTCATCCTGTATTTCCAGTTCTTCGCCATACAGACTGATACTGCACTGAGATCTTTTCTACCCGTCAAAAACAAAGAGTCTTGCATATGATTAGTATTCACACGGGACGCAGAAGCACCAGCGTCCATCATGGGAAGCATCACACCCACAGACCAAAGTCCAAGAATCCTCAAGGTTTCAGGATACTGCGTAAGAAACTTTAATCTCTAAAAAACATACCACGCATCACCTTCCAATACCAAAACCCTTCCACGGGCAAACCTACCACCGGTGAAAACTTCTACAATACAGAAATCATTCAAGACCCAAACCTCAAAACAAAAGGCACACAAACCCCACAGCGAACGACGGGCAAACCTTATAGCAAACGGCATAAAAAACCTCTCAGCAAACGAACCCCTCAGCACCATTGTTACCTACTGAGGGGAAAGACCTATCGAAACAAAGAGATCACAGTGTATCATGTCCAGGGGACAACATGTAGTAACAGGAACCGCGTACGTGTGTGTACACAACACGCATTACCAGAACTTGAGGACGTGCGTGTATATAACATACACTACCATGACCTCAGGACGAGCGAGTATACAATATACAAAAACCAATCCTCAGGACGCGCGTGTATACAACATACACTACCAAGACCTGAGGACGCGCGTGTATACAACATACACTAACCAGACCTCAGGAGGCGCGTGCATGCAACACAGACTACAACGACCTGAGGACGCGCGCGTATACAACATACACTAACCAGACCTCAGGAGGCGCGTGCATACAGCATATACTACCAGGACCTGAGGACGCGCGTGTATACAGCATACACTAACCAGACCTCAGGACGCGCGTGTATACAACATACACTACCAGGACCTGAGGGCGCGCGTGTACAAGTGGTCTGCTCTCAAAAACTATTACAGTGAAATAATATAAAGTCCCCTTCCTCTTGAACAGAAAAAAGTGCCAAAGTTAGACGTCACTAACGAGAACTCTGCCACATATGCAACACTCACATCTCCCACATTTGCAACACTTACTTCCACACACGCAACACTAACTTACACATCTAAAACACTAACGTCCACACTTGCAACACTCACTTTCACACTCGCAACACTAACTTACACATCTACAATACTTACGTCTACGCTCCCACCTTTACACTCGCAACACTAACAACATATCTGAAATACTAACTTCTACACTTGCAACACTAACTTCCTACCACACTTGCAACACTAACTTCCAAACTCGCAAAACTAACTCTTGAACTATCGCTCAGGCTTTGGCGCCAAACACTGACGAAGTTTAAATAATTCCACGCGAGTAAAGGTGGCAACCCATTACTGATGAAGTGTAAATGTGTTCATGATTTACTGTATTTCAACTGGAAATATAACACGAGACCACAGTGGTAGGAACAACGTAAATACGAGACCACTTTGGTGGGAACAACGTAAATACGAGACCACTTTGGCGGGAACAACGTAAATACGAGACCACATTGGCGGGAACAACGTAAATACGAGACCACATTGGTAAAAACAGCGTAAGTACCACCCACTGTAGTAGGAACAACGTAAATTGAAGGTTAAAGAAAAGAAATATTAAATAAACGGATAAGCAGAAGGAAGCCATCGATAGCTGGCGACGCCACTGACTGCCACTGCGAGCGATCTCCGTCGACGCCTCGAGCGCAATCTGACGATCCCTGAACACGGCGGTACGACCCTCGTGCACGACGGGAGGGTCCTCTAGCACGACGATACGATCCCTGTCATCAAGGGTCGTATCGGCGTACGCAAGGGGTCAAGTTAATTCTTTTGTCTTTTGAGGAGCGAATCGTGTATTGAGCGTTTCGCAACATCAAATATCAAACAATATTACATCTACTGCGTTTGAAGTGATTTTTACGTCGGTATGAAACAACACTTTGCAAAGGTCACTTTCCAGATAACATCTGATTAAACTGAATTACACATACTGTTGGGAAGTGTTGAACAAGAGAAATGTAACTCCGAGGCAGTTAAACGAACCGGTAAATGCCATCTCTATGAAGCCAGCCATTTCGATGGTACAGTTCTGACCCAGCAACTCTCAGGGTATGAAACGAAATTCTGACTTCACTGAATACAACTCCATCAGATTAATTTCATTTCTAGCATGAGTGAATGCAGGAGCCTTCGCTGTTAACTTCTACTGAAATTTAGACTTTTAAAGTAATTCTGACAGCAATATATTGTCATTGCTGCCATCACCACCAGCTAATCCTCGGCGTAACACCCTCATCACAGTCGCCACCGTCTTCACCTCCGCTTTTCTCACCATCATCACTATTCTTTGCCATCACCACCATTATTCTCACCTCCGCACCACCACCATCATCACTACCATCTTCACTTCCTCACCATCACCCATATCCTCACCAAAGCACCATGGCCACCATCCTCACCTTCACCACTACCACCTGATATCACCACCTCCGCCACATCCCACCATCAGCGTCACCACATCGCTGCACTATCACCACCTTTCAACAAGGTCGGGGAGTGAAGGTTCTTGCCCAGGAATCGTGACCAAAGCTGCGGTTATGGTGTTGGCTGCAAGTGTTCGGACCTGTGGGAAACGAGTAACCGGCTGTGACTTTGGCTTAATTCTGTGTACATTCTGAGGGCATATCTGGATTACTGTTCAACTAACTTCATTCTACATATGATGGTGTGACTGTTGTTATTGTAAAACAGTTCGCAGTTAACTGAACTGCCCATCGCCTTTAAAAGCTGACACTCCCAGGAATCACTGGCCCGTCTAAGTTTCGAGATACAGCTCACCATAAAATCTTGATCAACTCAGCTGTTGCTTGAAGACTTAACCCCCTTGAGCATGACGACAAGACCTTCAGGCTGAACTCGACGGTACGACCCTTGAGCACGACGCCGTTACGACCCGTGGGTATGACGGGCCTGGCCTTTGACGTGATTCTTAAGGGCTGAACCGAAGGCCAAGTCATCACACCCACGGGCTGTGCCGTCGTGTTCAAGGGTCGTACCGTCGTGCTCAAGGGTCGTACCGTCGTGTTCAAGGGGTTAAAGCAGTAAATCTCCATGACCACGTAGACACCGGGCAAAACCCCTCCCATCCACTCACCCTCCTCCCCCTCCCCGGCCATAGTCCTGACCACACTCACTACCACACCTGAGCTGACACCACCACTGAGGCTCACGACCGCACCAACGACCACACCTGAGCTTCCAACTCACTCATAACCACCTCTTTACCCACACCCAGAACTCAGCTGAATCCACATCCACGCTCGGGCGCACATTCACATCAATGATGACCACTTTACGCCCACGGCCTACACCCTCGTTAATGGCCTCACCCATGCCCATGCACACCCCCAGTGACTTTCTCCCTGTAGCCAGGGCTAAAACGAACATCGGCGTCCACAGCAAGACTGGTCGTATCCCTGCACACCTGACTACACCCAGGTTTACGCCTACGACATACCCGCCTACGCCCAAGAACCACCCGCACCCACGACAATCGTTCCGGAGACTTCCGTCGACACCAGGATCCTATAACTACACCCATGCCCATTCCTCGTGCCACATCCTCGGCCCCCCACACCTACACCAACACATACTTACACCAGCCTGTGATAACACCAGCCCACGGTAACCCCAACCCACACTAACACAAGTCCACAGTAATACCAGGCCACACTAACATCATCCCACACTAACACCAGCCCACACTAACCACCAATCCACGCTTACCAACAACCCACACTAACACCAGCCTAAAGTAACCAAAACGTACAGTAACGCCAACCCACACTGACACCAGCACACCCTAGCCCCAACCCACACTTACACTAAATCCGCCTAACACCAGCCCAATATAACTCCAACCAACGCTAACATCAGCCCACATTAACACCAACACACCCACAGATATCATAAGTTTCAGCAACCAAGCCCACGCCCATATCAACATTAGTATACCCAACCACACGCATAACTCGAACCCACACAAAGGCCTACACCAATTTCTAGAGTCATACTCATCCCCACATATGAATACGTACATGATCTAGGCTGTCAAATACACTCATACACACTACCAAAACCACCACACTGTACACAGACAACCACATTCCCACATACGACAGCATAAACACACACCAACATATGCAAACGTTCAGACTTACACCAACAGCTAAAACGATAAACACACAATCAAAATCACTCCCGCAGCCCACTCCCACAACCCTGCAGCACTTATGCCCACACCTGACTATCACAGAGCGGGTGACTACAGGGAGACAACTCCCGCCACACAGCACAGGTGTAGGCATTTCGTCTACAAAGAAGTTTCACCCAACACACTTGAGGAGGAGCATCCTGGCTTTGCCTACAGCGGACAGTTCACTCACTCGCCACGTCAACTGTGCCACAACACCATCGTCATGACCTGGTTCCTGGACCTCTTGTGCACGCTGTGTCCTCGTCTCTACCGCCGCTATTCACAGGATGGGGACGAGTGCTTGATGAATTCGCCACTCTTATTTTTTTGTGGCAAAATGAATGAATGAAACATGCCCTCTCTTCTCTCTCTCTCTCTCTCTCTCTTTCTCCACACACACACACACACACACACGAGGCAACACGAACGGAAAACTCTCTCCCCGTAACACACAAATAGTAATCACATACACATTGTTCAAGAGATGGGGCCCCACCACTGCTGAACTCCCTCCCCGTACAGTACAAACAGGTGATTACAAAAGGGTAATTACCCACACATACACAGTACCGAACCCATACCAGCCAAGAACTCCCTCCCTTCCTTCCTCCCTCCCTCCCTCCTCCTCTCCCTACCCAAACCAACCATGCCCGCCTCACGACGACCTCTGTTATCGATGCCTCCCAAACCACCTCCCCCGACCTCCCACCACCCCTTCCCTCCATGGGTACATGGAACACACCATCCCTATCTGGCAATCATCTGCATAACGTCATGAGGTACCATTACGACCAAGAGGGGAGGTGGGGGGGGGGGGTCTCAGTGCATGTATACTTCTACAGCAAGGTAACCACATCGTCATCACCGACGGAGAATTGCGTTACCGGTCAATATTCATCTAAGAAAAAAAACAATCTTAGAAAACTCACAGAGCATAATCCTGAAATTCTGTGTTTCACCTGCGAGGAACACCTTTAATTACTGGCAATAATGACGAACCCGCGAGGTAATTATACGTTTATTATAATTATCAAAACCCTTTGTTTCACAGCTGCCCAGGGCGCGTTCGAGCGTCTGATCGCCAACCTATGGCGACGGCTTCGGACCCAGAGTATATGAAAATACGCCAAACACTGAGACTGTTTTACATGCTATCTATCCACCTATCTACCTCCCTATCTATCCATCTATCTATCTATACACACACACACACACACACATGTA
>JAYMFT010222757.1:0-11323 GCA_038088735.1 Panulirus argus | reverse complement strand
CATATGGAACGTATGAGTGAGGAAAGGTTGACAAAGAAGATATATGTTTCAGAGGTGGAGGGAACAAGGAGAAGTGGAAGACCAAATTGGAGGTGGAGGGATTGAGTGAAAGGGATTTTGAGCGGTTGGGAGCTGATCATGCAGAAGGGTGAAAGGCGTGCATGGAATAGAGTGAAATGGAACAATGTGGTATACTGGGGTTGACGTGCTGTCAATGGACTATCTCGGAAATGAGGCCAGAATCTAGACTTTTTCTCCAGAGGATATTTAGTGCACATGTTAATGGTGTCTTGCATTTCTTTAAGAAGGCTGAGTTCCAAGAATCCAGGCCTGGAGTTGAGTGTATGGGCATGCTCTCAATGGCCCTCTCAAAATTTTGAATTGATTTAGTGATATCTGCTATTGTACACTTGGGGAATTATTGTTTATGAAGAAGTCAATTGGATCATTTATCTTTAATGTGGTATTTGTCTCAATGAATACTGATGCATATTGCCTTTTCATAGTCTCAATAATCTTCTTTCAGTCATTAGTATAAATAATAACTTCCGTTTTAAGTGGGCCAATGGAGTTTGTAGTCCTGGATTTGCATTTTGAAACTGAGAAAAAGTATTATGAGTTATTTCTTATTTTGTTATTTTTTTTCTACTTCTTTTCCTGTATTTCATATGACACTTTTAATGAATGATCTAAGTCTGATGATCCAAAGATAGGTTTTCTTTTCTTTGCTGGGTGAGCTGTGGCTTCTTCAGTAAGTCTACAACTCTTTTATGCCTCCTATATTGTGCTCATCTATCTCATTCTACTCTAGGCATTTTGTGCTTTCTTCTCACTAGAATCATTCTACCCTAGGCCTTTTGTACTTTCTTCTCACTAGTTTATGTCTTTTCATATTTGGAGTACCATTCTAACCTATGCCTTTTGTGCTTCCTCCTTACTTGCACATGTCTTTTGCATGTCTGAAGTACCAAAGTGGTTATGTCATTTACACATTCCCCTTCTGTTCTGATACTTAGCAGGGTTTCCCTTTGCATTGCATACATCTCATTGACCACATCTTCCCAGTTAATCTGTTTACAATTGAAAATGAAATTACTGAAAACATCTCGACTGTTCAGTGTGTTTTGACTGAGCAGTTCATAATCCAAACTTATTTTCACTTTGATTAGGTTGTGATTAGATTATACGGTGTTTGAGATGGTAATGTTACACATTAGGTCCACATTATTTGAAAAGATTAAGTCTAATGTGTTATTTCCTCTGATTGGTTTGTTATTTGCAGGCTGATGAAGAACTTTTCACAGTCTAAATAAGTCATTTTTGCAGCTGTTTGTCCAGTGTTCATCTGCTTTGCTTCCAGCATCAGAATTTTCAGCTACGCCATTATTTCCTGTCCGTCTCCATTTAATGTGTGGTAGGTTTACATACCCTTATAAAAGTATATTTGAGTCTGGGTTTCCAAGGAGGCTAAGACATGCTTCTATGTTTCTTGTTTGCTCTGTATATTATAAAGGGTTTGCACCTGTGGTCTACAGATTAATGCAATGTCCAGATTTGGGTTTTTAATCTTGACAACAAGTGCTTCTACTACACCATTTGAGGAGTTCAGGAGTTCAGTTGTTATAAGAGTATTCACTATATACAGTCCAACTCCTCCACATGATCTTGTCCTGTCACATCAGTACAGGTTGCAGTTGGAACTATGAGATGTGGGTGATTACTACTGCTGATGCACTGTGCCATGAGAAGGGCGACAAAGAGAAGCAAGTGTTCTAGGAGCAATTGAGTGAGTATGTCAGTAGTTCTGATATGATGGGATATTTGAAAGCAAAAGTAAGTTATGTGACAGTTGAGAGTATAGCTAACCAGGGGGAACAGGATATTCATTCATGTGAATGGAAATGGTCAACAGCTAGTGAAGTTGTGAGCTGAAAAAGGAGTGATGACTGGAAATACCTAGCTTAAAAAACGGGAAATACATAAGTATATGAGCAGTAAGGAACATGGTTAGCAGTCTTTAATAGATTACATAAAAACTGATAGGTGCAAATGACTCTGATGGATGTGGATGTGTTGAGCGGCAGATGATGGGATGTCTGATTATTTCCTGATGGAGAAAAGAGTAAAAATTTGTAGAGGCATTCAAAAAAGAGGAAATGATGTTGGTGAAAAGAAGGTAGTGAAAGTAAATTAGCTTAAAAAGAGGCTTGCACGTAAAGACAAAGTGAGAGATTGAGTGTAGAAAGATAAGAGGTTAGAGTATATGAAGTTAGGGATGTGGGTGAGGAATGGGAGGCATTTAAGTAAGCAATGGAGGCATGTGCAAGAGAAGTGTGTAGTATGCAGAAGGTGGGAGGTGGGTAAGTAAGAAATGGTAGCGAGTGGTGAGAATTTAAGTTGCTAAGGAAAGAGAAATGAGAGATGTATGGATGTTACTTATAGAGAAGTGAAAGTGAGTGGGAGATGTTAAAGAGAAAATAGCTGGGTCAAAAGAAAGGTACAGGAGTTGAAAAAGAGGGCATATGAGAGTTGTGATAAGTATCAAAAAACTTCATGGAGAATAAGAAAATGTTTTGAAGGGAGGTTAATAACATGAAAAAACAAGAGAACAAATGGTAACATTGGTGAAAGGGGGCAAATGGGGAGGTGGTAACTGGAGAAAGTTTATGTCAATGTATCCTTATGTATCTCATTATGTCTCATGTCTTCCCATATGTATTACATGTCCCCTCTTTTTTTGAATGATCATCATGCACTCTGTCGGCAAAAGCAGTAAGTTGTTGGGCAGTCGACACACTCCCTTGTGTCTCATTTAACCTAACTTGTGCAACTTGTTTGTTTGTGAGTAAACTTAAGGTCACATCTTTCACCATTCCTACATGGCACCTTGAGTTGGAGCAAGGAGTGGTGTAAAAAGACTACCAGTGACACACGATATTACTAGCCACCATAAGATGCCATAACTGTCCGTGGTACCCATATCCATACCCTGCCTGTGCCATTCAACTACTCTGAGCATCTGTGACTATCTGTGGTCTCCTGTGAACTACCCAGGTACCTCCTGCAGTGATTACATCAGCCCTAGGGTGGTACTTTGCCCCTGCCTACCTCAGGACTCCATGTTGTTACCATATTTTCCTGACACCAGTGAATCATTATTCCCCATAACAATCTTGCTATGCCCAGCAATCCACTCAAGCAAGGGGAAAGCAGTTATTGGGTGAGTTCAGAGAAGATGGGGAGGCAGGAGTCACTGATACTTCAATACTGGAGAGATTGGCAGCTATGATGGAGGTCCAACAACAGATTGCCATTCAGCAGGCTGACAACTAATGCCAAAAGTTGTAAGAACAACTCCTTTAGCAACAACAACTCATTGCAGTTTCAAGACATGATGCAATAGGTGCACGACCATTCCAGTTGCCAAGCAGTGTATAGATACCACCAGGAACTGGAGTCCCAACACCACGGATGGCACATCTTGACACCAACCATACTACCACCACCATCCGCACCTCACAAGCTCATGTCTAATGTTTATCTCTGCAAATTTAATTTGTGGAGTAGTACTTGGTCGGACTAATTACAACTGCTACAGCTGAAAAGTGAGGCACAATACACACAACTAGCATACCTCAGGTCCTGTCTCACACCCGATGTGAGGACCATTCTGACCCATGCCATCCGGGTTAGTCAGGACAATGGCTTGAGTGTGGAAGACATCCTCCAGCTCATCAAGGTCTACCTCTAGCACCAATGCAACATAGCATCACGTTGAGCACTCTTCAATGAATGCCTCAAGCAAGAAGGGGAAGCCTTCGACAACTTTTACATCACTCTCAGGGAGCTTGCACATAAAGATTTGTGGGAAAACTGTATAGATGCCTGTCTATGACTTGCATGAAGTCAGGCATCCGGGATCAAGAAACTCAGAAGAAACTCCTGGCAACTGACTCTCTACCTGAACTGTCCAACACTCAGTCCTTGTGCTGCAGTGAAGAGTTAGCCTACATCACTGAGGCAGACCTGGCAGGCAAGTCCAAGAATGTCCAAAAGATGTCAAAGCATCACCAGAGCTTGACAACTTGCACTACCAAACAACAAGTAGAATGCTGTCAGCAGTGTGATGGCTGTGGTGCCACAATACATCCTGAAGGATGAGAGAAGCATTGTCCTACCTGGGGAAAAAAGTGCTCCCAAAGTGGCAAAATGGGACACTTCAAGAAAGTGTCGCAAGAAACTACAGGTTTTGCAGTAACCCTGTGACAACAAGCCAATAGGTAAGGCTGCCCAGTTCCTACAGCTGAGTGATGTTCACAGGTCCCTAGCTAACAGCTGTGCCCTCAAAGTCAATGCTGGAGTGTTTTTACCTGATGAGACATGTTAAGGGGCTATGCTGTCCATGCCTGACACTGGTGCAAAAATGACAGCCATCAGATTTTGACAGCTACAACAGCTTAGTCTGTGTGAGTATGACCTCTCCTATCTGTAGGATGAGGAGGTTTTCGTGGCAAACAGCAGTAAACTGTCACCTGTGGAAGCATTCAAAGCAATTCTCACCCTAAGAGATGTGTCAACCAACACCAACGTCAATGTATTCCATGACACAGACAATGCCCTGCTATCCTGGCATGATGTCAGAGCCTTCAATATCAAACCTGTTAACTACCTAAGCAGATGAAGTCACTCCACAACCAATGCTTAGCCAAAGATAACCGTGACATCCCCACCACCGAACAATTCGAAGAGGATTGCCAGAAGCTTTTACAAGATTTCAAGGTCATCCTGATGGACCCAGAGGAGCTCCATAGTGGAACACACCTGCAGACCATGTCTGACCCACCCATGAAGATCCATCTGCAGCAAAAGGTAAAGCCCTATACACCCCACATTCCCTGGGCCATTCCCCTGGCCTGGCAAGCAGACACCAAGCAGCCACTAGGTGACGAGGCATTGAAATGGTGTCATAGCATGGTGGTCACACCAAAGCAGAAGGGTGTCCACACCATCATAGATCTTATCAAGCTGAACTAGCAAGTTTTGCAACCTGTCCACTCTGTCACAACACCACACAACACTGACATGGAGGTTGCCCTGGCTCCAAATATTTCACCGTGATGGATGAGATACTGGGATACTGGCAGCTTCTGCTAGCAGACGAGGTATAGACATTCACCATCTTCGTAATGCTGTGGGAACATTATAATTTTCTACATGATCCCATGGGATTCACGTCCACCAGGCACAAATTTTGCAGACAGGGTGACATCGCCCTTGAAGAAATCAACAACTGTGCAAAGGTAGTGGATGACGTGCTTGTCTGGGACGCAACCTATGCAGTCCACGTTCATCGTGTCTTCAATGATACCACAAACATGAACCACAGCAAGTTTTGTGTATGCCAGTCAGTCTGCTGAGTTATGTGGGTACTGCATCATAGTTAAGGTGTGACTGCAGACTTAGGTAAGTTGAGTGTGATTGCTGATATCCCCACTCCCACCAAAATCAAGAACCTCATGAACCAGGTAGGAGACTTCACCCTAAGCACTGCAACAGCAGCAGACATCCTTTGCTCCCTTCACAGCCCCATGAGTGATTCATGTGACTCCAAGCTACCATGCATCATTCGCAAGAGTAAAATAAGCCCTGGCTTCAACTCTTTCTCACCCACTTCCATCTCGCCCTTCCTACAGTTCTACAGAAAAAGGCCTTGCATCTGAGAGGTGTGGAGTTACACTCTTCATCAGCACCACAGTGATAAGGGAAGGCTAGTGCAGTGTGGATCTCATATTCTTTGCAATGCGGAAAGAAGGATGAATTAACAAAACATCAGTGTACATACATTTAGGAGTTTAATGTTACTTAAGCCTGCAGCTGTACTACTTTCTGTGTGAAGGTTTACAAAAGTTCAGTTTCAAATACTGGCTAATGAATATTCAAATATTTAATGATCCTTTTCAGCTTCTCAGATTCGCTATAGTAATTTCTAACATATACCTCAGAAATGTACATATGCTGTCAGGATATAATCTGTTAGGATAACACAACTATGAAACTACAGTCAAAATCAAATAAAGATGGATATAGAGCTTTCATAATATCATTACCAACCTTGACTGGGATCTGGTGGTGGAAGTTCCACCTTGACTCACAACTCCGTCTTCCAAATTCTGATGTTGCACCTGTCAAAACAAGGAAGTACAATTCTTTACTTTTGCACAACTTTTTATACTTTTGTATAATGTCTGCATCCAGAGTTTCATCATCAACCTCATTCCTTTCACCTAAAAGTCTACTACTGTACTAACAACCTTTGTCTCCAGTGCACACTCCTTTAGCTACTGGTACACAAGAGTCAGTGAACCAATTCTCTAAGGCCCTAACCAGGAACACTACTTTTTCCTTCTTGTTAATGTCCACAGCATAAAAGATGCTCTTAGGTAACTCAGTAAATAGGTCCTTGATTGTAGTGGTCAATCTGAATCCCTTACCTTCCAGTCTTTTCAAGCTGTTCAATTTAACTAGGTGCTTCATGTTTACTGCCATCTCAGCCTTCACCCCATTATCCAAGCTAGAGTTAAAGAGGGCATGTCTAATCAACTCTTCAGCTAAGTACCAGAGAAGGTTGTACATGGCCTTCAGTGCCACATCAACCAAGTGATGTAAGATGCCATGCAATGATCAGGTAGGAGTCCAAGCAGGCATGCTTACCATCAGTGGGGTCTTATGCCAAAACTTGCAGTGCAGTAGAAAAATGAAGAGACAGAGGTATGTGATGCCTTTCAGTTCCTAGCAGTAAGGGTGACTTGTCCCCTGAAAATGAAGATCTGGGTGGAAATGGCTTTTCCCATCTATCAGAGCTGATGTAAAACACTTCTTGTTCTAGAACCCCCAGACTCATTTTCCCTGGAAACAGAGGATGAACAGGACAATGAAATTTATGAAATGTGAGCCATCAATATCAAGAAATCCTGATTTCACACCTGATGTGAAGTCTGATGAACCACACAGGATTACACACAATGAATTAAGTGACCTTGTCAGAGATCTGGAACTCTCAAAGAGTAAGGCTGGACTGTTGAGTTCAAGATTGCAACAGTGGAATCTCCTTGATGAAAAAGTGACAATGTCTGTGTTTTGTGCCCTCCAAGAAGATTTCACTCCATTCTTTAAGATGGAAGGTAACCTTGTTGCCTGCAACTATGCACATGGTCTAATAGCAGACCTTAATATTAATCATAACCCTGAGGAGCATAGACTATTCACATACTTGTCAAAGATGAGTCTAAAAACTGTTCTGCTGCCATCAAGCATAGACTGTTCACAGACTTGTCAAAGGTGAGTCTAGAAACTGTTCTGCCGCTTGATGGCAACATGTTGCAATCAATTCTAGTTGTTCATACAGTCCATATGAAGGAATCATACAACAACTTTAAGCATTCTTTGAACTGTATAAACTAAATGAAAGACCAATGTCTGCTCTTTGCAACCTGAAGGTTGTTGCTATCTTGCTTGGATTGCAGCACAGCTACATGAAAGTTTGCTGTTTCCAGCGTGAATGGGACAATTGAGTAAAGACAATCACTGGAACCAGTAACAAAGAATGTACAACACCTTCTGGTAGTAGAATCAGCAAGATTTTGCCACCACCTATGCAAATCAAACTGAGCCTAATAAAGAATTTTTCTAAGCTATGGATAAAAATGGGCCAGCATTTACATACCCAAGGCTTAGTGAAGTGAAAATCAAAGAGGGAGTTTTTGTCAGTCCACAGAAAAGTGAATTCTTTAGAGAGGGACAGTTCAACTGCATCCTTAGTAGTGAAGAGAAGACAGCATGCTATGCTTTCTGGCTAATAGCAAACAACCTTTTCCAGAATATCAAGGCTGACAACTATAAGAAACTTGTGGGAAACCTGCTGTCATCTAATCAGGAAATGGGCTACAATATGTCTTTAAAGATACATTTCCTCCACTCCCACCATGATTTTTTTTCCAGCTAACTGCAGTGCAGTAAATGATGAGGATGGCGAACATTTCTGCCAAGACCTCTCAGTGATAGAGGAACAGTACCACAGCAAATGGAGTTCAGTGATGATAGTGGACTATTGCTGGATGGTTATGAGATGCTCAAGGACTTGTAAGCAAGTGACAGGTGAAGAGGCATTGTGTTTAATCAAGGTAAGCCAATGACAGTGCTGTAACACCAATATAGTGTGCAACACGTAAAACATAAGATGGCAAATCTATCTTGGAACCATTGCCAATCAAGCATTTTCAAGGTCATTTTCAAGTTCAGTGTCTCATAATCCATGAGGGGGGAAACAATTTCATTTCCAAAACATAAAATAAGTCGAAATTTGTTGATCAGTGTTATTAGTGCTTATGGACTTAGCCATGAAAAGAATGACAAAAAGAAGCAAGTGTTTTGGGAGGAGATGAGTGTGTCAATAATTCTGAAGTGTGAGATTTGGTATTACTTATGGGTGATTTGAATACAAAAGTGGGTAATGTGGCAATTAAGAATATAACTAGGGGTATAGGGTATTTAGTACAGTGAACAGAAATGGCAAACAGCTTGTGGAGTTGTGTTGTAAATGGCTTGGTGAATGGGAATACCCAGTTAAAAAAGAGGGACATATAAAAATATACATAAAGTAAAAAACATGATCGGCAAGCATTACAGAATTACATAGTAACTGAAAGCCATGCAAAACAGAGCCTCTTGGATGTGACTATGCTGACAAGTGCAGATGGTGGGATATCTAATCACTAACTAGTGAAGGCGAGGGTGAAGATTTGCAAAGGCTTTTGGAAGAAAAGAAATGATATGCATGACAAGAGTATGATGAAAATAAGTGACTCCGGAAAAAAGGCTTGAGTGAAAAAATACCAAGAGAAATTGAATGTAGAATGGCTAAAGGTGAAAATAAACGAAGCTAAGGGAGTGAGTGAGGAATGGGAGATATTTAGGGAAGCAGGGCATGCACGTGCAAGAGAAATGTGGAGGTAGGCAGATGAGGGAGGACAGTGTGTGGTGGGATGATGATGTAAAGCTGCTTGTGAAGAACAAAAGAGAAGTATATTGGTGGTACTTATGAGGAAGAAGGGCAAGTGACTGGGAGATGTACTTGAAAAAGTGACAGGTCAAGAGGAAGGTGCAGGGGCTGAAAAAGAGGGCAAAAGGGTGTTGGGGTTAACGAAAATCAGTAAACTTCAGGAAGAATAAGAAAATGTTGTGGAAGGAGGTTGATAGGACTGGGAAAATGGGAACATCAGTGAAGGGGCAAATGGGGAAGTAGTAACAGCAGGGAGAGGTAAAGTTGCAGAACACTTCAATACTGACAGTGCCATACTGTATAACTATCTCTTACATCAGCAAACATCTCAGTTATTGTACTCCTTCCCTCATCTTCATATTTTCTAATAAATAGGGCAGCGCCTAAATAATGAATAAGGCATTACCTATGCAATGACTAAGGCATTGCCTAAATAATGAATAAGGCAGTGCCTAAATATTAAACAAGGCAGTGTCTCAATAATGGATAGAGCAGAGCAAAATAAATAAGGTAAGGCACAAAAAACATTATGAGTAAAATGATCACAAAGATACTGTTGAGGATGATTTCTTCATAAAGGAAGAAGTAAAATTAAAGATTTTAATCCATGCCAAAAATTGCTAAAAGCCTTAACAGTATTCAACCAAGTGACTAGAACTTCATGTCATCCCATGGCAGCATGGAGTCCTGAATTTGTACATGGAGCTGCTGGTGATAAGCTATTTAACAGAGCTCATGAATCTAAAGTCTTAATTTCATATTTTTGCCAAAAGCAAATACAGTGTTTGCTTTAGATACAATACAGATACAGAGAAAAGAATACAAGGAAACTGAATATACAAAAGTTATTACAGCAATAGAACACTAATCAGTACACAGTAAAGATTACATTGCTAATAATGATATTCAGCAACCAAGGCTATTACTAAAATGCTATCTTACTTATCAGTTACAATACAAATATGAAGGTGAATGCTTTGATAAATGTGCTGGACAAACTTATTTGAAGCTTGTGGTACTCACCTGACTAATAGTTCCTTGAGAACCTGCCCAAAGAAACTTGTTTGTGATAGTCAAGCTCCCAAGTTCAGCAACCAGTAGAGTTTCTGAGCAACTGGACATGGGCAAGAATATGACAGGTGATCCTGCACTTATGTCCAGTGACACACGGGAACCTCGGCTATAGTCTGACACCTGAAAAAATTTTGAAGCAAATATTTTTTACAGAAATCAGATACAGTGCTGAAACTATGAAAAATCATTCAGAGGATATCAGTTAAGAGACATCAGAACTTCTGCAAGAAGAACCGGGATGACTAACACACAAAAGATCATGAATGAATTGTCATGAATTTCTGTGGATAACAATTTGTACACTGATATTTAATTGGACTTTTAATATGTTACTGCACATAAATACCACAAGCAACCAGTGTCTGTTCTGCATGCTCCGATTTGTGTGGGTTTTAACTTAGTTAGGTTTACCTTTGAGAGTGTGGGTGACCAGGTAATTGGGGTGTAGTTTAGGGTGAAGTCGAAGAAATGTTTGAAGAGAATACCAAGTAATAATTTCTCTAGTCTGAAACTGGCGACACAATGTGTTCTGAGGTCATTATGGTTATTTAAAGCTTTTGTGCTGAAGTTGGTGATGTGGGGAATGAATGTCAGGTGTCTGTCATTAACCTATCAATCAATATCTCTGATGTCCGTTCCCTCCGTGAATTCCTATCAAGTGGTGGCCACAGCAAAATAGTCTCCACTTATCCCTGTCCTTACACACACAATTCTACACACTCTTCCTCTGTTTCTCTCCCTCCAGCATTCCTCCCTCCTCCACCCTATTTGCTCACGTCACAGGTGGTCTTCCACTCACAACAACCCCTTTAATTGTACTATCATACACTTTCCTTTTAAACTCCCAGTCTTGCATTCTTTCCATATGTACAAACCACCTCAAAGCACTACATTTCACCCATTCTACCACTCCAAAATTCACTCCCTTTGCATTCCTTGCCATATCACATCTCTCATACACCCTTTCATTTCTTTATTCCATCTAGTCACCCCACATGCTCTTCTCAAATAGCTTATTTCCAAAGCCTGGATTCTTGACCTCTGTGCCTCCTTCCATGTTCATGTTTTGGCTGCATAGGTCAGGGTTAGGAGGACGACACTATCCCATAATCCTTTCTTCACTTCCATACTTACACCTCTACCCTTCATTATTCTATTAAGGGACCCAATGACTCTTCTACCCTGTACTGC
>JAYMFT010222746.1:0-11323 GCA_038088735.1 Panulirus argus | reverse complement strand
AACCCATTCACCAATGTTCCTATTTGTTTTCGTGTTTTTATCACACTATCAACCTCTTCTAAAACACCTTATTCTCTTTGAAGTTTGCTGATACTTACTCTCACAAAATCTCATTTCTCTTTTTTCAGCCCCTTCACTTTTCTCTTGACCTCATGCCATTTTCTCTTGTACATCTCCCAATCATCTGCACTCCCCTACAAGTACTGCCTACACACCCCTCTTTTCTTTTACTAGTAACTTTACTTCGTCATTGCATCAGACAGAATGCTGGCAGTCCACATGATAGAGAGGCAGAAAAAACCCAAATTACACCTTCAAAACTGCCCGAAAAACTTGCTTCTCTTCCCTGTTTTTCTTACAGCCAGATGCATAAGCACTAATGACCATCCAATTCTCATAATCTATTTACATTTTTTTTTTGACCTAAACCAGTCTGGAGCTTACTTCGTAACACTCACACACTCCAAAAATTCCTGCTTCAGCAATAAAGCTACCCATCTTACATCTTGCCCTCACACTAACCCCAGATTTTCCTCCTAAAACATTCCCATACCATTCTTCCCTTTCACACTTGAGGTTTGTTTCACTCAAAGATAGAGCATTCAGGTTCTTTTCCTCAATCATACTACCTAGCTCTCCTCTCTTCTCATCTTTGTTACATCCACACACATTCAGAGACCCTAGCATGAGCCTTTGAGGAGGATGAGCACTCCTTGCGTGTCTCCTTCTGTTCCAACGTTCAAAAACTGAAATACAAGAAGGGGAAGGTTTCCAGATCCTACCCCTCCCACCCATGCTCCTCTTTATCTTTCAATTTCTAAAATTGGAACAGAAGAGGCAGCCAAACGAGGAGCACCTTCTACAATGCATAGGGAGTACATTGATAGTATTCTTTAGCCCATCCCTAGGGGTCTCTTTGTCTAGTTTAATTCATTGTTTTACTGGTGACCATACAACATAGCAGCATTCAAGTTTACCTCTTATACATATATTAAACATTTTCTTCTTCACGAACTGTCTGTCTCTTGTTGCAAAGGTTCTCATTATCATTCCACTCACTCCTTAAATTCAAGTTTTTTCACTATAAATAATTCCTAAATCTTTAATTATTACTTCAATCTATTTATTTTCTTGTAGAGCCTCAGTATGTCAGCACTGAAATAGTATTTTTATCTGAGTTTCCTTAGGGACCTCCCTTAAGGGGGTGGCCATGGTAAAAGAGTATCTATAACTGTTGAACTCCAGTGCCATTTCTTAAACGTTAGTGCCTCACCCTTAATAGGCCACTGGCAGAGGGCAACTCTAGTAGTGTTTAAATGGGCTCCTACTTAATGTTCCTGACAACTACTTCTACCTAATGTGTCGAACTAATATTGCTGACTAATGTTGGAAACGGTACTTATTGTCTGTAACAAATTTGTTCAAATCTCTCACCAATGAATTCCATTAATTTCTTATCTAAAGATAATTCCTGTATCTCTCTATAGTTCTCAATCATCTAGACACTCCATCGCTTTACTTGCTCTCATATCATCTGCTAAATATCAGACTACATTTTGTCTATTCCTTATTCATGTTTGAGATCATGATTACAGGGTATTGTGGTCAAAACCATTCCTTGCCCCTAGGAGTACATTCTTTTTCTAAGATGTTTCCATTTGCAACAACTTTGAACTTTTTTTTGGTTGAAATTCTTTGAACCATTTTCCCATTTTTCCTTTTATATTTTATCTTGTCACTTGCTTTACAAGTACTCCATGGTTTAACAAATGCTTTTGCAAAATCAAGAAAAAGTATCAATTCCTTTTCCATTCATAAATGTTTCATTTTTTTCGTACTTGATTGCTGCCTCCTGTTTTAGTGAGGTAACAAAAAGAATAAAAAAAGAAAGGCCACATTCACTCACATCCATTCTCTACCTGTCATGTGTAATGCACTGAAACCACTGCTCCCTATCCACAATACAGCTGCATAGACTTTTCCATGGTTTACCCCGGCCGCTTCACATGCCTTGGTTCAGTCCACTGGCAGCACATTGATGTTTTACATATTATAGTGAGCTAACAGATATGTTTGTGTGCTTGTTAGAAATAATGTGTTTCTTAGAAATAAGGTGTTCCATTATATGTTTTTTATAACTCTCTCAAATTCTTTAATTATGGCAAACACAGGTTAACTAGTCTATACTAGTCTAAATTGTGCTGGTAGTACTCAGAGAGGCCATGGGAATTAGAAGGGACTGACACAACAAACAAAAGATACTAGATAGCTTAAGAGTTACAAACTAAGCAGAAATACTGGAGAAGGGTATGGAAAAATTCAAACAGCAACAAACCACTGGGTTCTTTTAAGGTTGTTTGAGCTACGAGAAGATATAAACTTTAAGATTAATGTGGCAAAGAGTAAAAAGGCATACAGAGGATACTGTGGCAAAGAGTAAAAAGGCATACTGATGATACTACATATATCTCTGATGTTTATTCCCACCTGGGACTCCCTCAAGGGGGTGGCCACAGCAACAGAGTCTCCATAACTAGTGAACTCCAGCACCACTTCTTAGCCTTTAATGCCTCACCATTAACAAGCCACTAGCAAAGGGCAAATCTTGTGCAGTGTTTGCAAAGGCTTAGTGATGGATGTGTAGTGAGTCAGCACTTTAGTGGCTGTAAAGTTGCATTCATCTGACCCAAGTAGCTGTCCTTTCTTTCTGCCTCACCCACCCTTGGACCACTAACATTCTGTCCACAATTATATAATCTCTCCTTGTCATACACACATCATTCTTAATAACTACATTTTCCTGTGGTGAGCAGTATGTGCTAACCTTGCCTTTTGACAAGATGGTAAGTGCAACCATATATAGGATTATCTTCATTTTCAAGGAAGATGTTATTAGGTAGGTACGTGGAGAATACAGTGACCTCATAAAAGTGAATGATATGTAATTAAATCCCTAAATCAGACTAAAAGGAAAAGTCTATTCAGCAGTTCACAGTATACAGGACAAGATCCTAAAAAGAGGTACTCTTTGATATAAAAAAAACTCTGAGCACTCACTATAAGCATATCTGGCCTCCTCTTTGACTTTTCTTTGCAGTTTTACAGTGACATGACCTGTTTCCCACCTCTTTGGATGGTACTCACTTCCTGAAAAAAAGACAAATTGACAATAAAGTTATCTATCTATCTATCTACAGAAAAATTATCATTATCATGTACACCATTTTCACATCTTTTTCATACTAATGATAATATCTACTTAACCATTTTGGGACCATATCCATGACATTCATACATAAACTTCCTGCATGGTGCTGGGGATCCCATAACACCATGCTACCAGCCTAATGATCATATCGTTGGAAACTTACGTCTGCTTAAATTAAATAAAGGTGAAAATAGGCCATGCATGTTATTCAAAATACGGGTTAAATCAATATGTGTAAATCGAGAGGTCCCTGCATATATGTGGTATTTGGGAGTAAATGTGAACAAAAGCAAGGTTATTAGGTCTATCAGAGATGAAGGACAGGTTAGTAGGGGCTTGAACTTGAATGGTGAGAAACTGGAGGAAATGAAGTGTTTTAGGTATCTGGGAATGGACATGGGAGTGAATGGAACCATGGAAGTGGAGGTGAGTCATAGGGTGGGGGAAGGGGTGAAGGTTCTGGGAGTGCTGTGGAAAGAATGTTATTTCAGAGGGCAAAAATGAGTACATTTGAAAGTATAATAGTCCCGACATTATTATATGGATGGAAAGCATGACCTATGGAAAAGGTAGTGCGGAGGAGGGTGGAAGAGCTGGAAATGAAATGTTTGAGGACAATATGTAGTGTGAGATGATATGATCATGTAAGTAATGATAGGGTAAGGGTAATGTGTGGTAAAAGAAAGAGTGTGGTTGAAGGAGCTGAAGAGGGTTTGTTGAAATAGTTTGGAAATATAGAAAGAATCAGTGAGGAAAGGTTGACCAAGAGGATATATGTGTCAAAAGTGGAGGAAACAAGGACTAAGGCATTTGCCTCCTTCATCACCCCATCCATAAACAAATTAAACAACCATGGTGATATACACACTACTGCCATAGATCAAACTTCACTTGGAACCATCAACTCTTCTCTCTTCCTACTCATACACATGCCTTCACCCCTTGATAAAAATTTCTCACTGATGCTGTGTCTAAAACTAATGAAAAATAAATGTTTCAAAATACAGTTATATAAGAAAGAAATGAGACTATAATATGCAAAAGGCATCATTATGACTTCCTGTAACTAACATCAGTTCAAACATGACAGATTACATACCAATTATATATTTTCTGGGGATTCATACTATGGGTAGTAGTTGGTTGGCAGCCACCGACCAAGAAGGTACATCATCAGGACAATGACTGGGTACTGGGAGGGTCAGTGATGGTAGAGAAGCAAGCCAGCACTTCGGTGGTTGTCAAGTTGCACTCCTGTAACCCAGATACATCTTTTCTTTCTGCCTCACCCATATGTGGACTACTGGCATTCTATCCACAAACATACAACCTCTCCTTGACACACATAACACTTGGCGACACTTAACTCACAGAAGTCATTCTTCGTAACTCTAAATTTTCCAGTGGTGAAAACTGTGTGCTAGCCCTGCCTTTTGGCAAAATGGCATGAGCAATAGACAAACGTAGTAGGTAGGAACATTAAACAGGAGCAGTAGGAAGAAACATTAAGTAGAAATACTAGGTAGGCACATTAGGTAGAAGTAGTCTGTAGGGACATTAGGTAGACACATTAGGTAGAAGTAATGTGTAGGAACATTTGGTAGGAGCCTCTGGAAACACTGTGCTCAAGTTGCCCTCTGCCAGTGGCCTGTTAAGGGTGAGGCACTAAGGCTACAAAATGGCATTGGAGTTCACTTATGGAGACTCTTTTGCAGTAGCCATCCCCTTGAGAGAGTTCCCAGAGGGAACAGGGATCAGAGATACAGATAGAGATACTGATAGATAGACAGATAGATTCATACCTCTAATAATTTTGATGGCTTGACAATTAATTCCCTCTATTTTGAACAGCTCTTGACAAATTTCTTTGCACTCCTTTGAAGTCATAAATGAATTCTGCAGGACACAAGCAGATTTCTGAAGGACAGAAACATTAATACTAGCATACTAGTAAGATTTACATACATCATCACTCATTATGCCATAGAAATATACCCAAAACAGTGAAGCCTCAATGTATAAACCTATATGTACATAAAAGCAGTTCAATAAGAAACAATACAAACTTTCCCCTATACCAGCCAAATGCTTTCTATTTTCACCATATAAAAACTGTAGAGGCTGGTGACTGAGTTTGAAAGAATGTGTGAAAGGAGAAAGTTGAGAGTGAATGTCAATAAAACCATGGTTATTAGATTTAGCACAGTTGAGGAAGAGATTATTTTGGGTGAAAGGATGATTGCTGAAAAACAGGAGGAAGTGAAGAGTTTTAAATACATGGCAGTGAATTGGAACCATGGAAACGGAAGTGAGTCATAGGGTGGGGAGGGGGCAAAGGTTCTGGGAGTGCTGAAGAATGTGCGGACAAAGAAAACATTATCTGGGAGGGCAAAATTAAATGTCTGGAGGCATAGTACTCCCATCACTATCATATGGATGAGAGGTATGGGCTACAGATAAGGCTGTGTGGAATAAGGTGAATGTGTCAAAAATTAAATGCATGAGGACAATATGGTGTAAGTTGGTTTGAACAAGTAAGTAATGAAAGGGTAAGAGATGCATGGTAACAAAAAGAGTGTGGTTGAGAGAACTGAAGAGGGTGTGCTAAAATGATTTTGATATATGCAGAGAGTGTGCTGAAATGGTTTGGATATATGAACAAAATAAGTGAGGAAAGGATGACAAAGAGAATATATGTCAGAAGTGGAAAGAATAAGGAGGACGGGGAGACCAAAGTGGAGATGAGAAAATGGAGTGAAAAAGATTTTGAGCGAATGGGGCCTATACATGCAAGAGGGTGAAAGGGGTGCAAGGGATAGAGTGAACTGGAATGATATGGTATACTAAAGTCAACGTGCTGCCAGTGGACAGAACCAGGGCACGTGAGGAGACTGCAATCTTATCCACTTACCTGATTTACCAAACTTCATCTTGTGCAGGGCTATCACTACCTCACTTCTTTCCACCAAACCACTTACAATGACCCTTTCAATATGCATGCTACCTTGTCTCAATAACCTTTTTATTCTTTTTTACAATGACATGGTATGGACAAAAAAATTACCCCAATCAAGATCATCTTGGGACTTCATCTTTGACAAGAGTTTCGTCACCTCCTCTCTTTTCAACATAATACTCACCATGACATACACTCTGTGAGCCACTTCACCTTAAACACACAACATCTGCCATAATATCATTTATCACATTCAACAGCCCTTTGTCAACTCACATGTATGTGTGAGTGAGAAGGAAGAGAGGGTGAGTGGTTCCTAGTGTAGGTTTATTTGAATCAAGGATATGTGATGTCATTACGATTGTTCAATCTGTGCATGGGCAGGGTGGTGAGGGAGATAACTGAAAATTTCTCGGGAAAGGGGTAGGTTTGTAGTATGCTGGGAACGGGATGGGATGACATGGGAGTTGCATCAATTACAGTCTGCAGATGACACAGCTCTGGTGGCAGACTCCAAGAGCTGATGACATCATTTTGGAGAATGTGCAAAAGGAGAAAACTGAGAGTAAATGAGAACATATGCACTAAGGTGCAGCAGGGGGAAGGTACAAGATAGTTTGTAAGGAAGTCTGAATGGGAAGAACCTGAAGTGGAGTACTTTAAGTACCTACGAGCAGACATGGCAGGAGATGGAACACTGTGGCTGAAGTGTCTCAGGTGTAAGAAGGGGCTATGATCCCAGGCAAATTATGAGGTGTGTAGAAAACAGAGTTAATGTTTGTTAGGTCAAAGATGGGTGTCTCTGGGCACAATAGTCATAACTGTGGTGTATGGCTCCGAATTTTTGGCTTTGGATAAATAAGATAGAAAATGGGTGGACATATGGGAAATGAGATTTCTGAAGATGGTATGTGGTGTAAGGCAGGTTGACCATGTAAAAATGACAGCAAAAGAAAGGTGTGGCAGTAAGCACAATCTGACTGAGAAAGTCAACCAGGATGTCCAGAAATTGTTTAGACAAATGAAGGGGACAAGTGAAGACTTGACTGAATAGGAGGATCTAGGTATCAGGAAAAGGGGGAGCAAGGGGAGGGGTAGATTTAAGAGATGGAGGGATAGAGTGATAGAGGTTTTGGGGTACTAAGATCTGAACATTCATGAGGATGATATGTGTGCAAGTGATTAAATGGATAGGATTGATGTCATATAAGGATGATGTGCTATCATTATAATGAACCAAGACATATAAAACAAAGTACAGCATGGGATTAAATGGATAGGCCTGATGTAGTACAAGGAAAGTGACGTGCTGTTGTAATGAACCGAGGCATATAAAACAAAGAACAGCATGGAATAGTCTGCGGGGTCTGGCGATTGGTCAAAGACTCTGACTTCAGTACATTCTATATGGAAGCTAAAGCACACATACAAAAGAGACCTATGTTTGTTTCTTCATGATGCTCTTTTCCTAGAGCAGAAGTAATTGGGTGTAAGCAAAAATTTATCACTGGGTAAATCAACTGAAAAGATACTTATAAGACCTTTTCCCCATTAAAAGGCCCTAAAACAAAAAAAAGAACATACAATGTACTTCTCTGTATGCCTTTTTCCAATCAAATGGAGGTATATGGAGTCCAGCTTGCCATGAGCTCCACAAAGGTTACACTTATAATAAGTATACCCTTTGCCCTTATCATATCCCTCGACCATCTGCAAACCTAAAGGATAAAAGAGAAATTTTATGAGAGAAGAGGAAGTAGTAATTTCAATGTTAATATCAAGCTTGGATTCTGGACTAAATAGTACAGGTAGGCATATCATCCTCATACTTCTTGAATGGATACCTATATGTTGATTTAACAGAAGTAAAAATGAAGCTTCACACAAATAAAGTAGTACTTTCAATGTAAGTATAAAACTTTTGCTACATGGAGAACAGAGCTGCAATACCACCACAAATGTAAATACCAGTAATTGCATGCAGTCTTCGGCTCTGGACTAAATACTTCAAATATGCCTACCATTCACTTATTCTTTAGTCTTTTTTTTTTGTGTGTGTATGTAAAAATGGACAGATACTAAGGAATCCATAGTTAGCTCATCAGAAAAATCCTAATGTTCTGACAGGATACAGGTTGACCATGGCTGTTTACAAAACACAGTACTAGAACCATGGAAAATGGAAAAGATTGCTCATTTCTGTAAGATATTTCTGTGGTCTTTTTTCATCCTATAGCACTACTTGATAGTGTGCCATACATTCACAAACTTGAAACTTTAAATAACTTAATTCTCCCTTCTCTACTTTTCCCATTATTTACACAACTGGTGGGCTGGTGAGTTGTTCATTAGACTATCAACTGCTAAGGTCATGAAAAATAACAAGGTCAATACATCTTTTTTTTTAATAGCTGAGACAGCACAGACAGCTGAGGCCCTAATCAAGGCCATCCCATTAACACTGGGCCTGGATGTGGATAGGGAGCTGTGGTTTCGGTGCATTACACATGACAGCTAAAGACTGAGTGTGAGCAAACGTGGCCTTTTCGTCTGTTTCCTGGCACTCCCTTGCTGACGCAGGGGGTGGTGATACTATTTCCTGTGGGGCGGGGTGGCGTCAGGAATGGAATAGACGGAGGCGAGCAAGTATGAATATGTACATGTATATATGTGTTTATGCATGTGTATGTATATATGTATATGTTGGTAGGTATATGTATGTAATGTGCATATGTGTGCATGTATGTATACATGTGTGTATGTGAGTGAATGGATCTTTCTTTGTCTGTTTCCTGGTGCTACCTCGCTAATATGGGAAACAGCGATCAAGTATAATAAATAAAAATAAATAATTTTTTTCATACATATTTGCCATTTCCCATGTTAGTGAGGTAGTGTTAAGAACAGAGGACTGAGCCTTAGAGGAAAAATCCTCTATTGGCCCCCTTCTCTGCTCCTTCTTTTTGAAAAGTAAAAACAGGAGGGGAGGGTTTCCAGTAATCCCTTGATTTAATGGACCCTGGTATAACAGATTTCAGATTTAACAGACTGGGCAAATAATAATACATTAATTAATAATAACTGAAAAAAGAAGAAAAAAATCTCAAACGCTGCACCATGTGCATTTCATATTGCACTTGTTTTGGTAGGGTGGGATATACTTGCTTCATTTCGGCCTCAGTCTGCCTCAAGCTAGAGTGCGGCAGGTTGTATACAAAGAATTGTGACTTTATTAAATAATTCTGCAATCCTTACAATTCAAAATGGCATCAAGTGATAGAGGAGTTAAAAAAAGCATGTGAACTGTATATTGTATACTGTATATTGCATATTGTATCTAAAAATGGTCACATTTGATTTAACATGCTTTTGGCATTAATTGACACCCCCTCCCCCTATAAGTCCGCTATATCGTGGGATTACTGTATACCCAAGCCTGAGCCAGGTACCCATTATATCGACCAACCCCTAGGGATGGATGAACAGCTGGGCTGACTGTGGACCAACTGCCATAACCAGGATTCGAACCTATGAGCTCGACCCTAGGTGGCCTGTGAATACGTCAGCTAGGAAAGCTAACTGCCACATCAAAATAACTAACACCTTCTTCATGTGTTAAAGATAATTCTAAGACCCCCATCCACTCTCACTGTGTATGGCCCATGTTATACAGGGCTCTCTGTTGGTTTTTATATGTGCATTGCAATTGCACTGCAATGATAAGGCATTTCAAACTTGGACCAACATCTCACAGAATAGTGCAGGTGCTGCCTGTTTAGTAGAAAGGTGTTCTTTTTCTTTTATGTATACTGAACCTAGAAGCATAAAGACATTTCAACTCCCATTCACTGTCATTTTTGGAAATAAAGACTATTCACCTGTGGTGGTTATAACCTGTTTGTTTAGCTCAGTCAAATTAACTATTAACACATTTTTGCACTAAGAAGTTGGAAACTCTGAAAAGAATGAGTTAACTAAGCTAGAAGAAACAAAGGGAAAGCAGACATAAGGAGGAGTAAAAAAATCATATAGCACTTTCCTCTGATGAGGATAATTTGCAGTTTTTGTGGATGGTAGTTAATAGGCAGCCAACAACCTGGGAGGTAAATTACCAGTACTACCCACCTTGGTATCAGGAGGGTTAGTGATGGCTGCGTAGTGAGCCAGCACTTCAGTGATTGTCAAGCTGCACTCCTCTGACCCAGGTAGCTGTCCTTTTCTTTCTGCCTCACCCACACGTGGACTACTGGCATTCTTTCCACAAACATATAATCTCTCCTTGTCATACATAAACACTTGACAACACTTGACTCTCACAGCTCATTCTTTGTATCTAGATTTCCTTGTGGTGAGCACTAAGTGCTAGCCCTGCCTTTAGCAAAATGGGAGGAGCAACAGATAGAATTAGTAGGTAAAAACATTAGGTAGAAGTAGTAGGTATGAACATTAGACAGGAGCATAAGGTAGAAGTAATCAGTGGGAACATTAGGTAGGAGCTTTTGCAAACACTGCACTAGACTTACCTTCAGCCAGTGGCCTGTTAAGGGTGAAGCACTAGAGGGTAAGAAACAACACTGAGTTTCATTAGTTATGGAGACTCTATTGCCAATGCCACCCCCTTGAGGAGATCCAAAATGGATCAGGCATCAGAGATATAGAGAGATAAATAGATCTTATACCTCTTTACATTTACTTTCCCTTTGTTTATTCTAGCATAGGTAACCTTCATTCTTTTCAAGGTTTCCAACTTCTCAGTGAAAAACAAGTGACAATGGTGAACCTGAGTGATAGCTACATGAACACGTTATGACCCTCATTTGACGGTATGACAGCGAAGGTATATGAAGTATTCTCATATCATTTGGCTGTAGATAAAGATTAAGCTATATTTCATTCTTTATTTTTTCATTATACCTGATCGCTGTTACCCACGTTAGCGAGGTAGTGCCAGGAAACAGACAAAGAAAGACCCATTCCCCCACATACACACATACATACATACGTGCACAGTACATACATATACATATATGATAAGAAAAGAACATTTCTCTATGAAAAGGTTAGCTACTACACTATATCATGAAATTCTGAGCCATACTTGTAAGACCTTAGAAATATAATGATGCACGACAGCAATTATGAACTGATGCAATTTGAGA
>JAYMFT010222735.1:0-11324 GCA_038088735.1 Panulirus argus | reverse complement strand
ATATATATATATATATATATATATATATATATATATATATATGGGATTCTGTGAAAAATGTCTTTCATCCTTTAATCACGATCGGTATCATAACATTCTCACATTACTAAAACGATCTTCACCCTCCTTGCACGTATGACCACCCTCCAGCTATCTTCTATATAACTTTCAGCGGCACACGAGCCTCGTGTCATACCAGCATTTAGGGAAAAATGATCAGCGACCAATCCATCAAGGCTAACATCTGCCCTAACCAGATATGAGTTTAACGCTTGCTAATTTCCCGATGTTGCAAGCCGAACCGGACAGAAAGATGTTGAAATGTAATTAAATTGGCAAGCCCTTTTTCTCTTTTTTCCATCGTTTGTGTTCAACTCTTCCTCGTTTTTTCCTTGCCAATCTGTTCGTTCCTGGTCACTCTGAACAGGAACATGGTAAAAACAGCACCAAGCTAAGTGATGCGCTATTATCAGCTGACTCCCATTGTGTGTGTGTGTGTGTGTGTGTGTGTGTGTGTGTGTGTGTGTGTGTTGGAAATTATGCATCTAGTTCTACTCTTTGGATCACGAGAGAAAACATGGTGAAATGTGGAATAACATAAACTGAGGATGGCAAGGCAGAATGCGTAATTTCACAAATCAAGCAATTGCTCAGAATTGCACAGAAAAATAGAATAAAAAGAGATCCTTCACAATTGAACACATTACACCACGTTACCACGTAATTACGTGCCAGATCACACTTCGCTACTAGCAACATCACACTACACATCACACTACAGGCCAGTACCCGCGATGCGCCACATCACATCACATCACGGTGTTGTATGACATACAACACCGCAGCAAAGAGCGCCACCAGGCACAATAAACACCATGTGGCAACGCAGTGCATCACATGCTACAGCGCATAACACAGAATACCATACAGCGCATCACATAATCATTCTTTCACATACTACTTTGCATTAAATACCACATCATATGAAGGCACAGCATAAAACTGCTGGACGCCACAATCCATATACCACAGCGCACCGCATACCACAGTCTGTAACATATCGCATACATCACATACCACAACATATCATGTACCACAACACACGACAGTGTCATATAACACATCAAATCATATATCACCGGACACAATACATCACATATCAAAGTATTTCACAGCATATCACGGGACATCACATTCAATAACGATCCATATACTAAAGCACATCACATACCATAGCATATCGCATCCTACAACACATGACAATCTACCATATAACGCGGCCACCAAAAGCACAACACACAACACAGCACATCACATGCCACACCAGATTATTACATATCTCAGCACAAGACAATTCGCCATATCCTGCAGCACACCAAATACGTTCTAATACATTAAAACACATCCACAGTACATCAAATACCATAGCACACCATAGTACATGACACTACTGTATATCACATATAACAAACAGCACATCACCCACTGTACCACACATCACGTACAACATTACATCGCAGTACATCATACACCACACTTCATCACATATAAAAGCACGCCACATATAACAGCACAAAAGTAGTACAACACATATCACCATTCAACACACACCACTTCACTACACACTACTTACCATCGCACACAAAAGTGCATCGCGTACCACATAATACCACATAATACCACATACCAGAGAACACGACAGCATACCACATATCACAATGCACACAACATTTCACTCACCGCAGCACACCACACTGCATACCACAGTATACATTCACCGACCTCCCCACTCAAAAGTTCCCCGTACACACACACAGTTTAAAATGACCCCCCCAAACACTCCAACTTGAACCCTTCCAAGAAGCTTTTAGTTGGTGATATTTTATTAATAGCGGTAATTATGCCATTTGGAGGCTCTATTAAATATGCAAATAAACAAGACATGAGGATATAATAATAAAGCTGTTCTAATGCTGGAGCTGAAGGCTGTTGTTCCTCGTTAGGTGCCCTGAATCAGACTCGGCTGCGTTACTCGGGCTTTTAATGTGACGTCTTTCATCTTCCTTTCATGTAAACGCCAGCACGCTAGCAGCGCCCGCACCCCTCCCTCTCGCCACCCCATCCACAGCCTGTACAACCACCACCACCACACCAATATGCCCCCACGACTCACACAACCATCTTAACCTACCTTACATCTCATCAGATCATCGAGGGTCCTCCGTCCGTCCCTTTGGTCTCATTCGCCATCCCCTAACACACCAGTCTTCCCATGAATTCTTTCACAGTCATGCCACTCAAGCCCACATCTCCTTCATCCCACACAACCCACTCCTCATCCCACACAACCCACTCCTCCAGCCTAAACGTAGTCGCACGGACCATTCCCCTACAGCCTTTGATCCCATCCACGTTCGGAAGCAACGTACACTCAGATTCGAACATCCATCCGGTGTTGCCTTAACCATTAAACACTTGCACTCATGAGTTTTAAGCCCAATGCCTACTATCCAAGTGTCACTCATCTTCCCTACTGACCTCACAGGCCGCCCCCCCACATTCATCCTACTCACCTAACAGGCCCCCTTATTTTCATCACACTCACAACCCAGTGGCCTCACCCCTATTCCTCCCACATGTCACCCCAATCACCAGCCGATCCCATTACCCTAGCTTCAGCTCTCACCCCACCCTCACCAGCCGATCCCTTCATCCTACCCCAAACCTCTCATCCGATACCATCACAACACTCCAACCTTTTATCAAACTCTTTAGCCAAACATCCCATACCCACTTTCTCATCCCACTCACCCAAAGGCTCTCTCTCTCTCTCTCTCTCTCTCTCTCTCTCTCTCTCTCTCTCTCTCTCTCCCAGGGCGCCCCCTCACACCACATCTCATCCATACATCATATTCGCCTCTTACCCCACTCGCCTGTTGGGGCCCCTCGCGCCACACACCATCCACCCCCTCACCACACTCACGAATTTTGAGTATGGTGGGGAGGAGCCTTCTCCTTTATCCCCTTGTCTCTGTCTCTCTATAGATTAGGAACTCAGGATACTATTTACTGACCTCCTGGAGATAACCTCCGTCACACACCGTCAGGTTCTGTGTTATCAGGGTTACCTATGTACTTCCCGGACCTCACCTACCGCCCCTAGCGGTCTTCGTCACCTGGCCTATATACTCTTCCCACGCCCGCAAACACGCCGCCCACGCCCACAAGCACGCCGCCCACGCCCACACGCACGCTCACCCCTCTCCAACATTCGTGACGCCCACATGGGGAGGCAGCACTAATGAGGGAGTGTCGTGCGGGTGTTGTGTAAGTCAGACTGGCTCACTTGAGCACCCACCCTGCCTCCCTCCCTCCCTCTGGACCACAACATTACTCTTCGTACTAACCATACGGTTTCTCCCTCCCCGCACTTCCTTTAGCTATAGGAAATATTGCAAACATTATATATATATATATATATATATATATATATATATATATACACACACTGAGGGTCTTTAAATATTCAGACTGATAATGTTAGCCTTCAAAACAAGCAAACGTCTATACACATGAAGAAGAAACACGGCTAATGGTGTTTACGTTGAACGCAGTCCCTAGTGTGCCGCTCACTCCCCACCTGGCAGAGCCTCTGAGCAATCCCCCACGTGGTGTACCAACCTCGCTAGTAGTGGTCAAGCCCAGCCAGCAAGGAAAGGGGAGAGATATCTTTAGGTATAGTCACTAGTTGGTTTTACCATCCTTATCAGTGGTCAGGTTAGGTCCTCGAGGGATGGGGCTGTTTATTACCCCCAACCCCAACATCCATCTGAAATCGGCATCACCTCGCTTGGAATAACCGAAACACTTCTAGTTTCCTTTCTTGTATCGACACCCCCTTCCACTAAACTAGGATATGGGATGGGTTCCCGGAGCATGAATCCTCTGCATGTATTTAGTTCCCTTACCGCACAGCACCTCAGCATGAGCAAGCAGACCTGAGCATCGTGCCGGGGGTGTTGAGAGAGAGAGAGAGAGAGAGAGAGAGAGAGAGAGAGAGAGAGAGAGAGAGAGAGAGAGAGAGCATTCTGAATGGACAACCGGAATGAGCAAGGGGACATGGCATGCAGTGTGTAGAGGGTCTGATGCTGCAAACTATCGACAAGATTTACTATTCGTCTGGTTCAGTTTATGAGCTAGATGAGGTGTTCATCTTGATGTTTCCGGCACATCCGCGATGGCAACAAAGATCACATCCTGAAAACCAGTGCTTTCCTGCGTCACGCACCCTGAAGACCAGTGCTTTCCTGCGTCACGCACCCTGAACACCAGTGTTGTCCTGCGTCACACACTCTGAACACCATTGTTAACCATCTGTCCTGTGTTACCACCAGTATTAGCCCTCTGTCCTGCGTCACACACCCCATTTACCAGTATTAATTATCTGTCTTGTTTCACACACCCTAAGCACCCTCATCAACCATCTGTCCTTCGTCGAGAATCATTAGGCAAATCTGTGGCATGATGTCCTGGATAACCTGAAAAAATGAAACAATCAGATATGATTATGCTCAAAAGTACAGTCAAGAATTATTAGTGACCAAAGCTTTGGAAAGACAAAAGACTTTTTCTGTCAAGCGACTCATCGACGAACACCTTCCCTGTCGACAGACTCATCGATGAATTTCTTCCCTGTCTGAAGACTCATCACCCACCCTTTCCATGCCAAGGTATTAACTGATGAATCTCTCCTCCGTCGAGAGACTCATAGACCATCGCCTTCCCTATCAAATGACTCATTGATGAATTTCTTCCCTGTCAAGAGACTCATCAACCACCATCACCTTCCCTGCCAAGAGATTCATCGATGAACGTCTCATAACGAGACTCACAAGCGACTCCTTTCACTGTTAACCCCACTAAACACGACAGTAAAACCCTTTGACACGACGGCACGACCTTTGTGGGTAGTATGGTCTGGCCTTTGACCTGACCCTTAATGGCTAGACCACAAACCATGCCATCATAACCCAAGGGTCGATCATATCGTCGTGCACAGGGGTCGCAGCTTCGTGTTTAAGGTGTTAAAAAAAGGCCCTTTCCTTTTTCGCAAGACTCGTCATACAAAAGCCTTTCTTTCAAGGCCTCCATATCGACTCAAGTCCTCCTGTGGTTCGTATACAAAAATCATCATCCCTCCAGGTACATCGGGAACTCACGTGGGGCCCTTAGGCAGACGATACACCGAGTGACATCATAACAGACTCCGAGCTCTTGGGGAAGATGACATATCTAGTGACATCACACAAACTTCAAGCTCTTCAGGTAGACGACACGAGTGACATAGATTACGAGTTATGGATATTTTTACCGTCGAGTTTTTCCGTCGGTGAAGGTGTGTGTGTGTGTGTGTGTGTGTGTGTGTGTGTGTGTGTGTGTGTGTGTGTGTGTGTGTGGGAGGAAGTTAGTTTTGCCAAATGATTTTACGGCTTGAAATGACGCATAAAGGAGAGAGAGAGGAAAGAACTGGGTGGTCTTAGAAAGGCTTTTTGGGCCGGCTATTAACGACCTGGCGTCCATTAAGGCGAGTTAATTTACGTGTTGGCTTGTCCATTATACCTCTATAGAGCGACGCCTTGCTGGACCCTCACCACTGCAGCAGGTGGTAGTAGTAGTGGTAGAAGTATTAGTGGTAGAAATAGTAGTGGCGGTGGTGGTGGTGGTGGTAGGTATGGTGGTGATGGTGGGGTAGTGTGGTGTGGTGGTGGTAGTGGTGGCGAGGTGTGTTGGCGCTGGTGTTGGTGTAGTCGTTATGGCACTGGGGGAAAGGGGAGTGGTGGTAATGATGCTGGTAAAGGTGCATTAGTGTTGGCAGAGGTGATGGATCTGAGGAGCTGGTGGGTTTACGGGTGATTGTGGGAGCGATGGTGGCAGTGAGATGGTAGAAGTTTTTCAAATGGTAATAGTGTTGTAGAGGTAGTGGTGATGATGTATGTGCAGTGACAGCAGTGGGTTAGAGGTTGTCGTGCTAGTGGTGCTGGTGGTGGTGTGGCAGCGGTGGGGATGGTGGTGGTATATCAGTGGTCATGGTGTGATAGTCATGGCGGTACAGTGGTGATAGGAGTGTGGTAGTGGGATAGTTGTCGTTATGGTAAATGAAGTGGTGGTGATGATGGTGGTAACGGTACTAATGACGAATGTAGTGGTGATGATATAGACATAATGGATGGTTTGTTATAGATCAAAAACATAAGCAACACCACTACAACCACCACCACCACCAACAACAACAACAACAACAACTACCACTACTACTACAACTACTTATACACTTCCTTCAACAACAACAAAAACTTTGTTTCTACCAAATTTCTCAACACAACAACCAATAGATATTCTTTAACGACAACGTGAGAACAACAGGGAACTCTTAAAGCAATCTAATCATTCCTACAATGAATGATTGCAACTTGTGAACCGGCTATATCTAGCACTACATTTTTCCTGCTATTAGTAAAGTTAAAGCTTTATTTCTTGCATGGGGCCAACTCGTACATCTGCTATTACCGCTGTTAGTATTAGCTCTGCAATTACTACTATCACCAGCACTGCTGTCATCAACGCTGCCACCAGTTCTGCTGCCATCACCTCTGCCACCACCACTACCATCACTACTACCACTGCCATCCCCTCCTGTGCTGGGTCTGGCAACAGCATGACGGCAAGTGAGCCTCGCCCCACCACCCACCCACAACAACCTGCTCCAACCATTACAATTCTCCCCAAAAGCGTGTCCATTAGCCAGCCCCCACCAAGGTCCGCCACCACTATAAACAAGTGGTAACCGTCGTCAATACGTACACTCCCGTTCTTTATCAATTTCCAATATATCACCACATGAACTAACACCGCGTTTCTGTTTTTTTTTTCTTCTTTCTTTACACATTTTCTTTTCGAACTTTTTCCACCGTCAGTTTCTGAAATGCGTACATTTACTGGGTGCGTGATCCGACTTACTTTAGTCGACGAGGGTAAAATTTTTCTTTTTTGCCTCTTTTTTTCTTTCCCTTTTACAACTTCATCGTTCGAGTCGTAAGAAGAATAATTGTTCCACAGTCTATGGCGAATGACGTTCCTGGCGTCGAACGTCAGGTGTGAATAGTTGTCCCTATTTTGGAACACTTTCATCATAATCAACACTGTTACTTGCTTACCTTCCCTCTTATATCTTGTTTCTCGGCTCTATTCTACTCGTCTTGCCTAGAATATATCATTAAAAAGTACATCAGTATAAATCATTAGAGCAAACCAGCTTAGGTTTTACTCTAATGAAAAGCAAAAATATGCAAAGTTGGTCCTCTGGACTTTCTTTCGTGAAAAAGACCCAACATTCGACATCAGATCACCCGTGAGGGGAAGGGCATGTAACGTATTATTTCCCCAGACGACGAGGGCTTCTGACTACATACAGCCTTACTCACGTAGTTTCCCAATCACTGATCATTTTCATAGTCACCTATCCTGAAAGAGAGAGAGAGAGAGAGAGAGAGAGAGAGAGAGATGGTGGCGTGCAGCAACGTGATCCAGTTGGAACAGTCAACAACAAACGTTTCATATTATTTGATGAGGGTCGGTGGAATACTACAGTAAATTCGCCTCAGAGCTTCAGAACTTTTACTCTGGAATTCTAAAGTTTTTATCTGCTATCAAAATCGTCCTTTCCTGATCTTATGAATTTAAATTTTGATATCGTTTTTATTTCTACTAATGCTAACAAATATCTTTACAATATCACATCAAACTGATACTCAAACCAGTAGATATCTGCAGTCTTTTATTTGGTAAATATTTACTTTTAACTAATGAATATCAAATACTATCATATAAACTATTTTTCCAAATGTTTCTCCAGCTAACAGACAGAAGCATTAATCTCCACTAATACATAGCATGTTTTTAAGATAGTTTCCTTTTTTTAATATATATATATATATATATATATATATATATATATATATATATATATATATATATAGATGGTGTGAAAACATATATTATATGTTTTTCAGACCTTTTAAGAGAGGCTCCTCCACTTCGGTATTTCAACTCTTTTCTAACACGCAGTTCCTAATGTAGATATAAGCTGTAATTAATAGTACATAAGACTCCAAGCATAAAGTAGAACCAACAGTTCTTACTGAGATATTGTCTGTATGAAGATTTCTACAAGTATATTGTCCCTATTTATCATGTTGTAGAGGTGGTATGTCAAGATAGCAAAACATTTCTGACAAAGAGCTAGAATTTTTTTCTACTCTTATCTCAGAGATTTTATTCGTAACATTTCATACTTGGGTTCTCCTTTTCTTGTAATCCTAAATTATATTTCTGGTAGGGGATCCTCTTTCGAAAACATTTTTGAAAAGTCTTTAGGGAAAACGTCACGTTTACAAGCTGTAGGATTTTTCTTCAAAAGGTTTTTGTATTTTCCTGTAAAACGTTTTTGCCCGAGAGTTATTCAAAGAAAGAAGAGAATCTAAGGCACATCGGGAAAGTTTCTTCTTTCATTTGTATGTCACTGACCGCAAAAGTGACAAAGAAAAAAGTGCAATGTAATAGGCATCGTTTCCCTTGAAGACAATATACCATTTAAAATTTTTATGTTTTGAGATCTGATGACGGCGATGATGACTGTAGTGACAATTAACGAAATAGTTCAACATCTTTAATATCATTACTTAACACAATAACTGATGGTTTCATTAACGTTAATATCATCTCGTGTAATTATAACTATGATTATCATCATCATTACCACTGACATTAAGAACTGCCAGTGGGTGGGCTTCGTCAGTGGGCGAGACGTCAGAATCCCTCAGCAGGAAGTCGTAAGGGCCCAGGTCGGGGTCAACGCCCATACCAACAGTGGAGTCCAAGAGGAGAGACAACGACTCCCGAGAAAGCAGCTCACTAGCACCGAAGTGTCAACAACAGAAAATGAGTAAAATGAGGAGAATCTCCGAATATAGCTTAGGAGGAGGAGGAGGAGTAGGAGGAAGAGGAGGGACTTTGATATCTTCCTTACCAAAATTTCATTCTTAATTATGATGGATTTATCTTCATTTGACTCACGAATTGCCTTCAGGTCCTGGGGCAAAGGAAGCGAGTACTCTGTGGTGCCCAGAAGGGGTGACTTTCGTCTTGTGAACATACGGTGTTGCTGGCTGATGGATTAATGTAATTAGGTTCACTATCATCATTTCATTTAACGTTTTTTTCTTTATCTTTGTTAGTCCTGATATATATATATATATATCTCCCACTCTTTCTAGCGGTGAATGCTACTCGTTGGCTTTGCCTGATGGCAAAATCCCTAGTCATAGGTATGTTTCTCTTCTCTCTCTCTCTCTCTCTCTCTCTCTCTCTCTGTCTCTCTCTCTCTGGCATTAACCCCAGCCATCCGTCTTCAGTCAGCCACACCCGCCCGCTGGCCTCTGGGGGGCGGGTTTTGCCTGGCCCCTGCCTGTGCACCTGCGAGCCACACACACCACTGCCACGGCTGGCCACGCTAATGACCTGGTTCGCTCGTGCACACAAGACTTTCCTACATCATGATGATGGAGATTCGTCAAAGGAGCAAAAACTATGCTCCCATATGTGTGTGTGTGTGTGTGTGTGTGTGTGGTGTGTACGTGTGTGTGTGTGTGTGTGTGCGTGGTGTGTGTGTGTGTGTGTGTGTGTGTGTGTGTGTGTGTGTGTGTGGTTTCGTATGGAGCAGCAACAGGCGTGGAGGCACACACAACATCACTAGTTCCTTACTCCTTCTGATTTATGTTCAGTAGCTACTTGACCTCTCGGATCAGACCGCACGCTTTCTGAACACGACGGTGCGACCCTTGACCTCTGGCGAATGGTCAGGTCAAGGGTCAGGTCATCATCACATCCGAAGGCTCGCACCATCGCGCTCAAGCACTGTTCTCTCGTGCCGAAGGCGTTTATTGCTTTCACGCCGCATCCTCTGCCGCACAAGAATCGTGCCATTCCCGTCTTGATTAATCAACATACAGTGATGACGTGCTGGAGTGGAACCGTTCTCCAATAAAACGAACTTCTCTCAGTAACCCGATAATGCCCGATATCATTTATGCATCACGTGTTACCAGCTTCTACGACCAGCCTTGAATTTAACTTCGAGGCTTCGATCACTTTTGGCTTCGAAGCTAATGGGCGGTTTAGTAGCCGGACGTAGTCAACACGAACACTTCCTCCATTATGCGTACCCACACCCGCTGCATTCCCCTCGCCTCCCCAACCCACACCCCCTGTGCGGTCTTCCTTTCCACCGACCCCTAAACCCTCCCGCTGCACGGCCCTCCCCTCCCTCAACCCTCCCAAAACCCATAACCCCTCAACCCCTCCCCCAATCCCCACCCCAAGTAATCCTCCCTTCCCCTGACCTTCTCTCCTTGCAATACCCTCTTCTCCTCCGAGTTCCCATCTCCTGCAAAGCCCTTCCCTCCCCATTCACCCATACCCCCATCATGGCCCCATCCCTTCTCCATCACTCAGTCCCCTACGAGGCCCTCCCCCTCTCCAAACTCCCACCCTCACTGGTGACCTGTCTGGTCATTGTGGTGGCCTGTGGTGGACATAGTCCATTATATACAGACTTTAAAAAAAAAAAAGGAAAATGTATTGTTTTCTGGGAAGTGCAGAGCGGGAAGTGTTCGGACTGTGCTCTTTACACTCATACCCCAACATTCCTCTCAAGTTTATAGCCAATCCGTAATGCCGTTTCGGACGTATTGTTACTTCTGTCACATAGACGGGTCGATATACAGACAGCCGCGCCAATACCCTCGTGACCCGTCTGCATGTGTCACGCGCTATATAAAGATCAGTCCTTCATTACTTCATTTATGGTGTTTACTTTCACAAACAGACTTTCGTGGGGGAGACTGCAAAGAGAGTACGTTAGATTTCTTCCCACTCTCTTTTTTATTTTTCCTGTTTCTTAATGAGGTCTTTTCCTCGAGTGCGGTTGAGCCACGTAAGGGAGTGTGGGTTGAGGCTCTAGCCTCATGGCTCCTCTCACCGAAGTGTTCACAGTCCTTGTTTCATTATACAGCCATGTCGCCGCTTCAACTTTTGTTACTTGGGGAAGAGTTCCCGCCTCAAGACGGCTGTCGAACACTTGGAAATATTGAGTTGTTCAGGGAAGTTTCCAGGAAACTGGAAACTGGCGGCGGCGGCTACATGGACGGAGAACAACGTCCGCCAGATTACTAAGTGGGAAGGAGTCTGTATATATATATATATATATA
>JAYMFT010222724.1:0-11324 GCA_038088735.1 Panulirus argus | reverse complement strand
ATAGATAGATAGATAGATAGATAGAGAGAGAGAGAGAGAGAGAGAGAGAGAGAGAGAGAGAGAGAGAGAGAGAGAGCCGAAATTGTGTTGGGCAGAGAAGTTTGCAATAGTAGACTGAAAAGTGGAAAAAACATTGAGAGCTGAGAGAAGGGAGGGCCATCCACTCTGCTGTGGTGTAACGTCAGGGAGCAAGTCTCGGATTCGGTAGAGTTTAGTCTTTGAGAGTAATTACTTTGTCTGCTATATTTCTGTTTCCATTTCTCCTGTGTCCTGTTGCTTTGATGTCAGTCGTCTGTTTGTCCAGTGCGCGTGATGGTGATTTTTCTGTTATATTTTCTGCCGTAGATGATAGCCATTTTTCTACTTTACTTTTCCATCAGATGCTTAATCAACCAACCTTTCATTTGAGGTATTTATGTTATCGATTCCTCAGACTTGGCCTACATAATTTCCAGTCGGTGGCCCTCCTCTAGCTCCTCGTTGGCCATCATGGCCACCAGCAGCAGGTGCTTCTCTGTGCCTCGCTTTCAGATGGCCCCAGACCTCCATGGCCCGTCTCTGTGTTCTTGTGTCTGTGGCTTCCAGCTTTATCCATTCGTGAATAGTTCGATCGGTTACTATGGTGGGCGTTGATCTGTGATTCTCTGGAAGGCTTTGTTCTCTCCCGAGTGTGGCTTTTGTAGTGCGTGGTATGGGTGGGTCTTTAGGTACAAGTCTTACCAGCGCTGTGCAGGGAAACAGCTTTGTCTCTGGGAATCTGGAAATCTTGAAGTCACTTGCTGTTTATATCTCGTGTCTTTGATGTGGCTATCTGTTCGAGTTTTTGAAATTTTCACTCAGAGATTTCTTCCGTTTGGAGGAAAGTCAATTCTACTGTTGAACAGAATAACTGGTTCTTTTTTGTCATTACTGGGATGGTCTGGAGCTTTTGGTACTTTGATTTCCCTTCTGTTTTATCCTCGTTGATTCTCTCTATACTCTTCTTTTTGACTTGAAAAAGTTGATTTTTCCTGCCTGAATCCGTACTGTCTTGGATGATACGATCTGTTAACGCTGAACTGCTGACAAAGTATCTTTCTTTCATATCTTTGCTAAAAAATAAAAAGATTTGGCAGCTCTAGATTGGATATTGTTGGATTTGTGTCTAGCTTTAGGCATTTGTGTGAGTATTGCCTTAATAATCGCCATGGGGAAGAAAGCAAATATCAAGAATGAATGGAAAACGTGCGTGACGTTGGATGTCACATTTCCAGTCAAGCTTTTTCAACAGCATTTTATTTATTGTACGTCGACAAAGTGATTCATTTCTGACATCTGCCTCGAGGCTCCATCTGCCGTGAAAGGTTCGGTGCTTCGGATCATTAGTTTCAAGGTTTGTGATTTCGTCTTTCAGGGAAGGTGTCCAGATATCCTGTCTTTTGTTCAGATGGTTTGTGACTCCTCGTTTTCTCTTGGAAAGGCCTCTGTTTTCTTCCTCAGTGACTGGAAACATTTGTCCCAGTATTGTCTAAATGTCGTCTGTTCTTCGTCGTAGAATTTCCCCTCCGTTGTTCCCTGTGATAGACGGTGCTTGCTTTCAGTTTCCGTTCCAGGCAGCTTCTCTACACCCTTCCAGAATACTTCCATCAGGAACACTGGCGTCGCTTTTGAGGACAAAAACGCTGGAAGGAACACGCCAACACCATCACTAAATCTTTCGGCTATTTTCTTTGCGCGTAATCTCAAGAACATCCACATCGCCATCAGCCTTTGTAAATTCCCCCGCCTGGTCCAAAGTCTTCTCCACTAAGAAACATGAATGACTTTAAATGATGCAGGATAAGGCACAAGAAACAGTCCTCTGTCTAACTTACAACCCCTATTGATAAGAACCTTTCAGCATACTATCCTTCCAGACTCTTTCTATCCACTACCTGTACCTCATCCAGCAGTTTGGGACCGAGCCGCTACACCACCTCGCCACCTTCACTTCATCCTGCCTGACATCCCTCGTCCCTGAGCTACAGTTCTGCACCACGACTCCATATGAACCCACACGAATTCATACAGACCACTTGAACAATAGCTCCACTCCAGCCATTGTGAATATCATGAAAAACCATTACACTATCTGACTTTTGTATCATTATGATTCTCCAGTGAGTTTAGACGAGTCAAGAAATGAAAATGAATAATGGAGGAACGAGCAAGATAATACAGGAGGTGGCACGGTTACTGGTGGTAATATTCTCATGCTCGAGAACTCAAGTAAAGATGGCTGGACCCACGTTGGGGTGAAGGAGGCTCGTGGAAACTCAGGTTCCTTGAAATGGCTTTGGAACTGGACAACTTTATCCATGATACTTCATTCTGGAAGTGGAATAGATAATGAAAGAAGTTCCTGAGGTTAAGACGATGCTGAGGATGTACTCTGCCCCGGGGTATGCTCTTCAAAGACACAGGGTATAACCCAAAAGAGACGATGGGAAGGCAGGAAGGTATGCTGGGGGTATACTTTGCCACGGAGTATACTTTCCTGCTCTAACATATCAAGACACGACGCGAAAAGTTCATTTTAAGGTTTAGTTTTTTTACAAAATCTTTGTAAAGAGGGATTAACTCCTGTGTTAAGATCTCGTAAGTCTTAGAGTACGATAATCACACCCAATAATTACTATAACATCCTTTGAGTGCAATACTCAAACACTATGATTGCTATAACATCCTTTGAGTACAATAATCAACCCCAGTAATTGCTATAACATCTTTTGAGTAAAGTAATAAATCAAAATTACTGCTAAAACATCCTGAGAGTATGATAATTAAACCCAGTAACTACTATAACATCCTTTGAGTACCATAATTAAACCTAATAACTGCTTTAACATCCTTTGAGTACGATAAATAAACCCAGTAATTCCAATGACATCCTTAAAGTACGATAATCGAATCCAATAATTCCTTTAACATCCCTTTAGCACAATAATCAAACTCAATAATTGCTATAACATCTTTTGAGTATGATAATGAAACCCATTAAATAATGACATCTTTTGAGCACGATATTCGAACGCAAGTATTCTTATAACATCCTTTGAGTACGATAATTAACCCCAATGATTCCTGTAACATCCTTAAAATACGATAATCAAACCAAATGAATAAGATGTCATAATTTGAATATGATAATCAAACTCAATAATTCCTATAACATACTCTGAGTTCAATAAACAAACCCAATAACTAATATGACATCCTTTGAGTACAATAATCAAACCCAATAATTAACAAATAATCCTTTGAGACTGATAATCAAATATAATGATTCCTATAACATACGTAGAATACGTTAATCAAACTCGCTGATCACTATGACATCCTCTCTGTACGATAATTAGACCAAATAATCACTACATGTTAGTACGGCAATCAAACCCTATGATTACTACAACATTCTCCGAGTACGATAATAATCAGACCCAGTAACTATTACAACACCCTCTGAGTACGACAACCAAACCCAAAAGCAACTGGGAAGTGTTGGAGGCAGGAAGGACGATCACAAAAACAGGAGAGGTGGCAGGGCCAGGTGACAGGTGTTAAGGCCGGTGTTAGATGCAGGTGGGAGGTGTTAGAGGCAGATGGGAGGTGTTAGATGCAAGTGGGAGGTGTTAGAGGCAGATGGGAGGTGTTAGAGGCAGATGGGAGGTGTTAGAGGCAGATGGGAGGTGTTGGATGCAGGTGGGAGGTGTTAGAGCCAGGAATGGTAGTGATGATGGTAACGCTGGTGATTTCGATAGTCCCAGGGTTGGTGACATATGGCTGCCAGAGCTGCTGGCTAAAGGACCATCAGCTGAGCAATAGTATTGGATGGATGGTGCACACGGCTAGAGAGAAGACCTGGAGCCAACGGCTAACCAGCATATGTTGGGTTATGATGAGTTCCACTTGAAGGCTGAGGCTGATGACCTGCAGCGCTGGCTGGCAATCAGCACATGCGACAACATAAACACGGTCACTCCTGACCCACATGAAATCTCGACAAGATCGTTTTGGCTTATAATGACTTTTAAGACCTATGGACAGTACTGAAGAAGGAGACATCTGAAGTGATCCGTTTCACAAGTACCATCTAGATTACTGGAACATATTAGCATTAATTACTGTGGAAAAAGTTGGACTTTAAGAGAGACGACTTGGTGATAATTTGAGCAAAGAGATTTTGAGTTCTGGCAGGACGAACACAGAATCTAGGAGTCCGGTGTCGATTAGTGCACCTGGTCAAGAACCTGAATTCTTGCCTCCAGCAATCTCCCTGGCCAAGTACCTCCATTCTTGCCTCCAGCAGTCTCCCTGGCCAAGAACCTTTTCTCTGGCCTCCAGTACGCTGGTCTCCATTAGCCTCCCTAGCCTACTGCAGATCATTCTTCAGCAGATTGGTCTCCAGTAGCCTCCCTGTCCTCCACAGACAAACTGGTCGCCACAATCGTTTGGTTCGTCAGTGGGAATGTCCTTTCAATTATCATTAAACATTTTCTTTACGAGTATGCGGCGGAATGGGAGAGGCCCTTAATATATCAGATGACAAGATGGTCTGGAAGCTCTTGGGGACTGGAACAAACGTCGTTATGGTGGCCGCCGGTGAGAGAGAGTCTGAGAAAGAGACAGACGCCCGGGTACATCAGCTTACAGCACCTGAAGTGTACTGAAGCATTAGGGGGCACCATCTTTAACCTGCGACAGGTTCCTGCTGGAGGAGTGTGAGGGTAGTGCTAGGCAGGCCTGGAAAGAAGGTCGATCTGGAAGCTGTTATGAAGACGCCTCATACGGCCTCCCAATGCTCTGCTCTGTTTTGTTCTGTTCCTCTACCACATCAACCACATAACAGGACTAGACTGGTCCGATAACGACCTCGTGAGCTCGTGACCTCCAGAGGTATCGTCCCTTAATATTCCAGACCTTGCCAAAGGAACTCACCCCTCTAACTTCACCGCAAAACTTAAAGGAATAGCTTCTCGAGAGGGAGTCTGGTGACGGCCATTCCAGACTCCTCTCATTTTCTCCTTTGATCCTAATCGTTTAATGGTTCCGGGCCGGCCCCTGATCAGGGCAATAGCTTGGATCTCAAACAGGGTAATAGCCTCGTATTCAAAAGGGCAATAGCTTGGTGTTTTGAGGTACCTGGCCGGCCCTCATACAGGACAACAGCTTGGGCCTGAGGTACTGGTCTCAGGCATGATCTGAGACCAGTCCACGCGGTATTCATTTGTAAGGATTGATACGAAGTTAGAAGGGTCTGTCTGTGGTCCTCTGAAAGTTAGAGATTTGACTAAAGTCTCATTAAGAGTAAGATGAAGAATCCTAGAAATCCAATCAAAAGATAATGAATCCTAGAAATCCAGCTAAAAGATAACGGATCCTAGAAATCCTATCAAATGTTGATACATCCTAATAATCCAGTCAAAAGAAAATGAATACTAGAAATCCTATTAAAATTCCTAGAAATCAAACCAAAAGGTAATGAATCTTAGAAATCCTTTCAAAAGATAGTAAATCTTAGAAATCCTGTCAATAGATACTGAATCCTAGAAATCCTTCCAAGGGACCAGATGATACAGTGCAGCTGTTGCCAGGTTCACATTTAATCTAAATCCACATAAAAACTTAGACTGAAAATGAAAACAGGTTTGATCGTTGTAAAATTGCTGTTACGAAAGTTTCCGTATTCTTAAATGACAAATATTTTTCCTGTCATTGTATAGCTTAACCGTCACTATCCAACCAGTGGTGTCCTTCCTAATACAAAAAGAAAAAAGACATCAGTGTGATGGTTGACACGCTAGTACCCTGGACGGGGTCACACTGGTCAGTATGCTGGTATACACACTGGAAAGGGTCACATTGGTGGACACACTAGGCCTCTAAATAGGGTCATACAGGCAAGTATGCTGTTGGGCAAACTGGACTTCTGAACGTGGCCATACTAGTCAGCATGCTGGTGGACACACTGGACGGAGTCACACTGGTGGACACACTATGCCTCTAAGCAGGATCTAACTGGTCACATTCGGCCCTGAGTGAGCATCATTTACTTTGATCAGCCATGAGAGCAGGGGAAGTACTCCACAATTCGCCATTACTCACACTACACACTCCCTCCTCACACTCCGTCTCGACTTCCCAATTATAACATTCGGCCCAACTTTCAATTGTCACCAGCTTGACTGTGGAGGATGGCGGACCTTGGGTTACACCTGTTTTCCCCGAGGGAATATTACCAGCTCCTAGACACCACCTCTTCCCACTGGGGAACAATGTTTACCCTGGGGGAATATTTGCACCTCCCAAACACCAGCTCTTCTCCTTCGGGGTACACCTGTTTATGCTGAAGGATTATTTCCACCTTCCAGACACCTGTGGTGCATCTGTTTACCGTAGGGGATTATGAACACCTCCTAGACACCAGCTCTTCCCGCTGAGGTATACCTGTTTATCCAGGGGGATTATTACCACCTCTCAGTCATCGTCCCTTATCCCCTGGGGAATATTACCACTACCTAGACACCAACTACTTCCCCCCTTGAAGTTTCTGGGCCACACCTGTTTACCCCGAGGGCAGTTCGATTTAGGACATTATCTAAAGTCCAAGTGTTTGTCCATGGATGAAATGCATAAGTTTGTTGGCTAATTGGTCGTTTGGTCTTTAGGCCAATCAACTGCCAGGATCTTTCAGGCAAGCCAAGCTTCATTCACCAGCAGAAAAATCTGCAACGTCTTATACAGGTGTTTAGGATAATTCCATGACCACATACACTTTCACGATGTATATAGCAATATAAATCAGTCACCTATATAGATAAAGTCATGGTATTCAGGTGCAGAAAACAACGCGCAGACGCTTCGGTCGCCAAATATCTCCGTACAAAAACCGTTTTTCCGTCGAAAGCTCTACAGTGGAGTAGCCCTGACAGCAGTTCTTTCTCCAGCCTTCTTCGCGTTCGGTTCCTACAAGACCTCCTTTCACCCCACGCAAATCAGAGCGTGATCATCCTCTCAAAATTGTGATGACTTCCCAAACAAAATGCTCACACATCTGTCGAAGACTCCTGTGGAAAATAAAGAAATGGAACGTCTTCATCCTTGGGGTATGAACTGGAACTTATTGCCCGGTGTGTGTGTCAGGTCAGAGAGTGATTAACATTACTTGGTAACCTTGGAGACGCCAAGAGCCAGCTGAGGGCAGCAACAGCTGTATCATGGCAGCAGCAGCTGTATCTGAATAGCAGTAGCTGTATAAAGACAGCAGCAGCTGTATCAGGGCAACAGATGCTATATCATCGCAGGATAGCAAAAGCTGTATCTAGAAAACACCAGCTGTATCAGGACAGCTCCAGCAGTATCAGTGAAATACCAGCTGTATCAGGACAATACCAGCTGTGTCAGGGCCACAACAGCTGTATCAGGACACTACCAGCTGTATCAGGACGCACCAGCTGTGTCAGGGGTATCACCAGCTGCATCGGGTTATCAACAGCTGTATCAGAGCAACACTAGATGTATCAGGGCATCACCAGCTGTATCAGGGAAGCACCAAATGTGTCAGGGAATCATCATCTGTATTAGAACAATAGCTGTATCAGTGCATCAACAGCGGCATCAGGGCATCACAAGCTGTGTCTCAGCATCGACGGAGCTAAGAAGAAATCATCGAGGACTGGTGTACAATCTCCCAAAAAAGTATCGGTCCCCCGGGCCTGAAGTTTCTGATAATCTACAACCGGCCGACCGAGATTACAACATGGCTTCGATACCATCCTTACAACTGCATCAAGGTGCAAGCGAGGTGAAGTTTTAATCTCGGACGGTCGGTTGTATATTATCAAAAACTTTAGGCCCGGGGCGCCGATACTTTTTTGGGAGAGTGTACGTTAAGCGAGTAAACATGCCGCAGACTTGAAGGAAGAGGACGAATGTGGAACTGAGACATCAACGTGGCTGAATTGTGTTCTAAGCTGGAGAGAGAAGATCGTTGATGGGAAAGATTAGAAAGGACGGCAAGAAGTGAAACCCAGCAGAGTGCAGCTCTTGATCTTAAAAGGAGAGATTGTACCGTCAACAATTAGGCAAATGGACTGATCAAAGAAAAAGCTGAAGATATTCAAGCTGCGTGCAAGGCAAGCCTACAGAGGGGAGCTTTGAGATCAGTCCCCTACACGACGCCCTAACAAAAGCTGTCGGGTTATCAAGTATCATAACACAATCACCAGAGTCTGAGAGATAGACGTTAGGGAAGGTTGGCAAGGATGTAGCCACAGGATCTCGCCCTAAGAAAACCATATCGAATTATCAGAGAAAGAAAGTGACATTTTGTATGACTAATGAAGCGAGTTGAGGAGGCCATGGGAGTACATGGGAACGACAGGCAACAGGAGACCTAACGAGGTTAATGGGAGTACACAGGGCCGATAGAGAACACGAAAGCCAGTGGTCTATAACGAAGTCATCAGTGAGAAGTTTCTCAATAGAGAGGTGGAAATTGGACAGCAGAGCATAAGGCGCCTACCCGCACATCTCTCCCTCCGGCTCATTTTTTGGCAGGAAACAGATGAAAATAACAAATAGTATTGGGGGGTGGGGGGAGGGTGTGTAAAATACTGCCATGGAAATTCTACGGGAAGGTGTGCACCGGAGGAAATATGTTTCCTGTCGGTTTGGAGTCTACTTTGCTGTGAATTCCGAGGAAAAAAAAGCAACTAATGGTTTACATGATTCTTTAATGCTGACCTTCTTAATGATGGCCAGGTTTTCTAATGGTGACCTGGCTTTTTTACTCATAACAAATATCAGTGAAGTATGTCTTTGGTATTGATTTAAGGGTACTTGTAGTCTTTGCATTTATCTGAGCCAGGTACCCATTTTCCTAACCAACCCCTAGGGCTGGATGAACAGCTGGGTTGACTGTGGACCGACTGCCGCAAGATATGAATCTATCCCCTCGACCCTGGTCGGCCCGTGAGTGCGTCATGGTCAGGAACGCTAACTTCTGCACCACTCTACTATTACATGTTCCATCCTTTTAGTTGGTGGAATAAAATCGCTCACTCTTCTCTGGGAACAGGCTGTTCCAAGTGATGGAAAAGTTGATGCTTTTTAAGTGGAAAAAAGTGGAATGGACTCTGGTATGACGTGACGAGGGATGCTGTTCGCTACGTTCCATCCAAACACCTTGGGTCCAGAGGTTGAGGAGTTCCTTTCAGAATATGTACAGAAGTGATGAAGGAGAGGGCATAGAATCAGCAAGGTGGGAATCAAGAATGATTACGATAATAATGATAATAATGATAGATAGTAATGATGATGATAATAATAATAATAATAATAATAATAATAATAATAATAATAATAATAATAATAATAATGACATTACTGTAAGTAATGATGATAATAACACTACAACTACCACTAATAATAATGATGTTGATTATAGTAATAATGCTAATCATATGATTATAAATAACTGTTTGTTGAACATGATGACATGGAGGACGTGATAATGTTCAATCGTCCAAAGCAGAATTAGAAAGAAGAAATGAATATTGTCTTCATCAGCAAGGGACACGGCTGAGGCATTGTACTTTAAAGGAATGGATGGGGTAAGGTAGACCGACTGAGGTTGTTGGAGACATGTTTATGGCCAAAGACCAGCTGGGAAGACGAAGGTTATCACACAGGAGCGCTTCGCTTCCCGAACAACAGATGTTTAGTGATTTCCAGCGGAGATAAAAGTTGAATGAGAGTTGAAGGAATGGGAACTTTTCCAGGCCCGATACGCCCAGTTCTCTGGCACGAGAACAGGAGTGGCAGACCCATGCACTGGAGGAAGATAACGTCTTAGAGAAAGAGGGGATATATGTCTCCATTCCAGTAACTATAACCTCAGCTATAAGCTCGGCAGGGACGAAAGCACCGTTCCAGGAGGGACAAGGATCTTCAATCAGAAAATAAAGTATCTTTCAGGCCACTCGGCGGTACCAGAGTGCCGTAGTTGGCGTACAGAAGAGGGGCCAGCAGGTGAGGGAGGAGATGCGGTGTGGACAGGAACATCCACAAGAGTGTGACGGTCAGGAACATGATTCAGGTGGTTCATGATTTGCTCCACAACACTACCCAAGGATCTAAACATCGGGGGACTCCAGTCACTTCTTGAAGTGCATCTTAAAGTCTCCAGCGGTGGACCTCATCTTGCCGAATATGTGATTTCTGGGTACACTCTGACAATGATAGGGTAAGTAAAGTAAGTGATAGTATCTCACTTCTTGTTAAAGCTCGTCTTCATCCTATTTTACAAAATGCTGCAGTTGTCGACAAAATCGACTCAAATATTGTGAAAACAAATACAAGCTTTGTATTAGAAATATAAATAGCAATAGGATTAGTTTATAGGCCACCAGCAAAGACACCAGAGGTAGACGAAAGACTTTATAGACCAGTCAGAAATTTATAACGAACAAGGTTCGACCAGAGAGGGACTTTATAAGATACCCTTATCTAAGTGGTAAGACTCCCTTTCCAGTAGCTGGAGGCGTGGACTCCACATAAAGTTACTTATGTGTTGTCTCATGCGATTAGCTGTGAAACCTAATCGCGAAGACAACATATTGGATCTAGTTCTAGTTACAAATGAGGATCTCGTTAATAAGGCTGAAGCTGGACGAAAGTGATCACCAGTAATTCACTTTCGAGGTAACTTTCAGCACTGCCTGTAATGCTGGTCGACGTGAAAGTCGCGAAAATATCGGATTATAGAGTTGCAAATTGTAATGATCAAATTGCTCTTGACGTGCAAATCTGGAATGATATCGCAATTGGAAGCGATGTGGACGATGTTTGAATAAGCTTAAGGAAAACTTTCAAGGTAGTGGACGGACCATATGCGTCAGTGCTTAGAAGACGGCCCTCTTCTTTGTATTCGAATCCCAAGATTTACGTCCATACAAAACTTATCGGGACAATCGCGCTCTTCAGACATATCCGTCATTCCCCTAAAGACTTTGACCTCTTCTTCCAAACACTCGTCCGTGAACAAAGGACCTTAGCCCCCTCTTTCATACCTTTTTTTTTATGTCGAAGGTTCCAGTCATGGGCAAAAGTCCACATCAAGGACGGGTCCTAATTGAAATATAGAGAGAACTGAGAAAGGGGGAAAAACAGACACGGAAAGTATTTACAAATTTTTAAGAAAGTGAAAAACATGTCTCTTGAAATGATCCAGGTCATAGTTATTGGGAAAGACATGAGAAGGTAGAGAGTTCTAGAGCTTCGACGTGTAGGGAAAGAAGCAGTTA
>JAYMFT010222713.1:0-11324 GCA_038088735.1 Panulirus argus | reverse complement strand
AGAGAGAGAGGGGGGGGGTGTAAAGCACCAGTGAAGCAATCACATTACGGCTAAAAACCACCAAAACAGTCATCGCGAGAATGAGCTCACCAAATCACTCAGACCTTAGTGGCGCTTCAAGGTAGACAGCAAAATAGATAACCAGACCACAGTTCCGGATCATGAAAAGCATCACAGAAAAGCTAAGGTGGCACATTTTCAAAACAACCAAAAAAGGAAAATAAAAGACGGGAAAAAGCATCGTCGATGCACAGTGCCCGAACGACGACTGTTTTTCCAAAGGCCTTGAAGGAGAGTGTTTGAGGGCACGGCTAAGTACTGGGGTTCGATAGGTAGATATGCCGACACCTACGACACCTTACGATTCCTACGAGATTATACGACTCCTTCTGGAGCCACAATTAACAAAGGTTTCTGAATGTAAGAATTTCCAAACCTACAATTCCTACACCTTCACAGGTCATACCTATGACGGCCTCTGACACATACGAGACTTCGATTCTTAAGAAATACTGGTCAGCTGCGATAGTTTCTGACACCTTCGAGAGGTGTAATGTGCAAGCCTCAGAAGTTTCTGACACTTACAGTAACAGGAATCTCCGAGAACTGACACCCAAGGGATATGATGAACTCAGTCGAAATTAACTATCTGTACTGTGCGGGGAAGGAGCTTTATACTTGTAGGGCTCCATCTATTGTACTTTATTATCATACTTTACAAACTTCTGTATGCTGACCACATTTACAGAGTCATCACTTAGTTCATTCCACTTATCTACTCCATTTGTACTGCAAAAGTACTTCTTTACATCTTTTCTAACAAGTTTCTTGCTGAACATCACAATACGTCCTTTGCTTGTTCTATTCATACATCTTTCGAAGAACTGCTCACTGTTGCCGTCATCAAACTGATCTGGAAAACTTAAAGGTTGTGATCATCACCTCTTACTCTTCTCTTTTCCATGGTGGACAGTATTGACGGTCTCCAACCATTCACTGTAGTAATTCAGCTCTCTAAAGTCCGGAACCATCTCTGCAACCCTCCTCTGGACATTCCCTAGTCGCTCATTGTGCTTCTTTAAGTGCGGTGAGCAAACTTGAAAAGCGCAGTCTAGTCTTCGCCAATACAGGATGTGAACAGTTTGCTGATTTCTGCCTCATCCACGTACCTGGATGCAGTTCTAATATTTGATATCGGAAGGGGAGGGGTCGCCTCAGGGACATCATCCACAGGACACCCCTCTGACCTTTTCTCTGACCCTTGTCATTTACTGCGCCTCCCTTCCTCTGCATCCATTCCGTCTGAATCCCTTCAGCTGATTTGATTCCGTTATCTCATTCCCTTGGACTACATCTCCCAGGTCCCTAAATTTTTCATGACCTTTGATTTTGTCTCGCCAGTTTCTTCACTTCTTCCTTCAACTATTGACACTTCTGATCCTGTTTCTCTAAAGCTTCTAATAAAGCTCCCCCAGTCTTATGGTTCCACATGATTCATCCTTTATTTACCCACTAATCTTTCTCGCTATCCCTCCCTCAGGTTCAGCTCCTGCAGAAGGGTTGCCTGCCAGCCCCTACGCAGCAGCTGCAGCAGCCGTAACGGGCGGGGCCGTCTCACCCTACCCTACACTACCAGGACCAACGAGGGGAGGTGTGTGCCCAGAGATTGTTGACTGACTGCGTTCACTTGCATATAATGCTATGAAAGTGTCATGCATTCTGCTATTCTGTAAAAATGTGTCAAGACGTCAATAGTTTTTTAAAGGAAGTCGGTGATCAAAGGCTACACATAATCTCTTGAGTATAAGAAAAGCATCACAAAGGCCTACATGTACGTGAGCGTCCTGGAATTACTACCAATCAGACTAATCTAACTTAGAACGAGTACAATCCACCGTTATGGGTTATTTGATTCTAAATTTTCACTTTTATCACACAACCCATATTCAGGGATCTATCTTGAATTTGCCTAAAGATCAAACATTATTTATCTTTCAATTACCAGAAATATTTGAATACATAAAAAAAATCATTAATTTTTTTTGCAGAGATATACAGAACATGTTTACGAACAGAGTGAGTGTCTTAGTCCCATTTTCGTATACTGAGGGAAAATGACACTAGGTCTTCATACTACGGTGTGAGGAGAAATCTGTATGATCATACACAAGTTGAGGACTAAGTAAGGTAGAACGTTATGTGTTTACACAATGAATGAGGAAGACTTAGGATGGCAGGTCGGTGTTCATACAGCGAGTGGGGGAGAAAAGTGAATGTTCATACGACGAGTAAGGATGAAGAAGTCAAGGTAAACATGAGTTGAGGAGAAACGTCAAGCAATGATAAACAAGACTGGTGATCCACTCCCGCCTACTCACCTAAATGTCCCGCACCTGCGCACCGAACATACGTAACGCATTGACGTCATAGTAACACCCCATGGTCACGATGCTGTACAGCGAACAGACGTCAAAGTAACACTCTCCACTGTCCCGAAGCTGTCCAACTAACATGCTTAACACAATGACATCACAGTAACACCTCACTTTGTAAGAGAACGTACATAACACAATGACGTTACATTAAACCCCTCACTAGCCCCTGCAATAACTACTCTGTACAAACTTATTATTCTTCAAGAAGCAAACACATCTCCAAATCCGTCCCACAGTACGTACAGTACTTCCAAAAAAAAAAAAATAGTAAATCCTGATTTCGCAGAAAAAAGGTGGTTTTGCATGACCCATCTTGACTTCTGTGACCGGGTGAGTTCCATATGAGATCAAAGTCAATGATAGGTAGAGTGTGTGTGTTCCTGGACTGCAAGCAAGCCTTTGACACTATATTCCATAAGAAGTTGACAAAGAAGCTAGAGCTACAGACAGGAATAAGGAGTAGACTCTTCCACTGGACAGAAGATTACTTTACTGGAAGGGAGCAAAGAACACAGGTAAGAGAGTTTGACTTACAAGTGGCGTACCCAGGGCTCGGTTTGGGCCCACTGCTATTCTTATCAGTGTATGAAAACAACTTGCCTGATGGAATGGAGTCTTATCTATACACGTTTGTGGATGATGCCAAGGTCATATGAGATATATGGAATGAAGACGATTGCATCAGCTTACAGGGGAACCTGGACGAACTCCAGAGTTGGTCTGGTAGATGGATGATGAGATTTAATCCATGCGGGTGCAAGTTAATGAGGATGGAACACAGTGAAAGAAGGACCCCAGTGTGAATACTACTTAGTGAGAGATAAGATGCAGGAATCGATGTGTGAAAGAGATTTCGGGGTCGCCACTACACTTATCACCTGAGCTACACACTGGGAGAAGAGCTATAGGGATAAGCTTTCTGCCGGCAAATAATAATATCAAGGTCACATTCAGGTATATACGCAGATAAGGAAATGTCTGGTACGCCATTCTCAACATATGTTAGACCGAGGCTGGATCATACCTCTCAAGTATGTTCACCGCATCTATGGAAACACAAAGATATAGTTGAGACAGTCCAGAGGAGTACATGGATCGAGAGAACAGAGCTAGAATATAAGGAGACGAGAAGAGACAGGGTTGACCTGATAACAGCTTTTGAGGTGCAGTATCACAGTTACCATGATCAGAAGCTGAGAAAGACGATGGTTAAGAAGAATGGAAGGAAATATTGGTTTACTGGAAAGGTGATGGATGGCTGGAACGGTTGAAAAAGGTTAAAAAAAAGAAATCTAAAAGCTTCTTTGATACTCTAGAAAGTGCAAGAAACAGGGTCCCACGAGTGTAAAGCTCTCTCTTCCCGTACAGTGAAAATAGGTGATTAGTTAATTATACACTGCAGGCTCTTAATACTTACCTTACTTATACTTAAGCACGCCGGAGTACACAGGGTTCGGTACGATACAAATATAAAATTAGAGAGGTTTACTGCTAATAATGTAGAGTAAACTGTGCTCGGCGTTAGCTGTTCCTAATGCGATTGCAAGTGGACCCACTGACTAATTGACACTATTTTCGGGTAGCTCGCCTGACAGACACAACAGAATGAATTCCGAACGACTGTAAAGAGAAAGGAAAGTTACGACGCATTAGGCCGTACCAGAATATAATACCTATATAGCATCAGGAAGTTTCGTAGTTTTATCATAATAAGAAGGAACAAGTCATCACTTGCTTGAGGAAACTGTAATGATACATCTGTTACCCATGTGTGCCGGCTTGTCTGAACCACATTAACAGGGAAGACGCCGGGTGCGGGAGGGCAACAGAATGACCAGTCGAAGCCCCATTAACAGGGAGGACAGCGGGAAGGGAAACAGACAGACCTGTCGAAGCAGCATTAACAGGAATGACAGTCAGAAGGGGAACAGTAAGGCTTGTTGAAGCAGCAGTAACATGGCAACAGAAAGTCCTGTCGAGGCAACAATAACAAGGCAACAGAACGGCTGTCGAAGCAGCATTTAACAAGCGGGTTACCAGGTGTGGAGGAGCAGCAGGACCAACGGGCCGAGGGCCGCCGAGGACGACGAGACCAGTGAGAATGTCAAAGGCCCGCCATTGTCGCCGGCCTCTTGACGGAGGACCCTCCAAGAGCGACGACCGTGGAGGGGATGGAGGGAGATAGCGGGCAGAGAGACGTTTAGAGGGGCTCCCTGAGGCGGTGTATGGGTGGGGAAAGGACGGGCAGTGGGAAGGGGGGACGATGGATGGAAGAGGAGGAGGGGATGCTGAGGACCCGTCGTAAGAGGGAGTTCGAGGTCCTGTGAAGAACCCTCGTGACTCTGGTCGCTATATAATATTTATCTGCATAATGTGTACAATGTCCATGTTCACACACATGGGGCTTTGCGATGTTCTTGATGTAAATGAATAGAAAAATACGTTAATAATTCTGGACTTTTTTTTCTCAACGAGTAAATCACTGACACTTCGTCTACAAATCCTTCATGTATGGCAAATACACAACATTAAACATCACAGCAAAATCAAGGTTTACCAACGAGAAAATTAACCCTCTGGAGCAGCACTACGGTGCAAGAGCAATAGTGGGACCCTGGCCTTCCCTGACCCGATGATCCTTGAGACTCAGGTCACAAGACAGGCCATCATACCCAAGGGTCGCACCGTCGTGCTCAGGGTGTTAAGCACAGCGTGAAGAGGGCACAACAGTAAGCAGACCGTCAGACGTCACACAACACGATACAGTTTGTATCAAATTACAGACAACATCCTTTATCTATTGTGCCAAGTTATACAGGTTTTTACCCTTACTGGGAAGCAGCCATTGGTCTAATATTGTAGCATCTGGGGTGATCAGTTTCAGCTTTTAGTGAACTTGATCCTGGGTTATTACAGGCGACAGAAAACAGGAAGGAACTCCGATATCTGGGTCGTAAATGAGGTACACATTCTCGGCTGTGTTGTGTTTAAATCTTTCCCGTTTTCTATCGAGGATTTACGATATGCTGGTCTGACTTCGGAGTTTCCTTGAACAAGGTTCATATTGTATTTGTTTGCGATACAGACTTGGTGTTACTGTGTTCTAAAGAGAACTTACAGAGAGCCAAAAGAAAAAATGGTCTGAGCAACACGAGGTGTAATGACAGCAGCTACATCAGGAACATCCGCAACACCACTAGCAGGAACAGCAGCAGCAGCAGCAACAGGAACAGCGACTATAGCAGCCGTAACAGAGCAGCAGCAGCAAAACGAACAGCAACATGAGAATAATAACCAGAAAACTCAACAGGAAAAGACTGAGTCATTTGTCAGAGAGGAAGAGTGAGCGAAAAGGAGCTAAGACGCAGGTAGTGTTCCCCTCATTACCCTGATCGCACACCGATCTCCTGCACCGTCAGGTACAGTCTTCGGCTCTCCTGCACAACCTCCCTCAACGTCGTCGTCGTCCTCCTCCTCCCTATCGATGGTGTCTATTCCCGAGGCAGAAATGGACATGCCAACGCTCCCCTCCACACACACACACACGGTTTCAAAAGACGGCAGCATTAGGAGAGGAGAATAAACGAGACGTAAAAACGAAGACGTTGTTCAGTTCCCCTACACTGGTGGTGGTTGTTGGCGGTAGTGTTGGTTCGTGCTGGGGATACTGGCGTACCCCGACCCCCTCCTCCCACCACCAGCTGGCCCCTCCATCTGTTTGTCTACACCGCGATCTCCGCGCCCTGCCAGCGAGTCATGATATTGCGCGCGCTTTTATTTTTCGAGTAAGGGGGTTTGCCTCACTCCCCGGCTTATTCAATGAAACTTGAAAGCTTCATTTTTCTGACAGCGTCGAGGCTTCATTCCGTCACACTTCACGTGTTCTCTCATACGATGCCACAGACAGAAAGGATATGAAATCTAAAACTGAATTAGATTCAGTCACCCATGTCTCTGATGTCAATGCCATTTTGTTGAAAAGCCTTCGAGAAATTGTGGATAATTTATTACACACAGTCAGATAAGTGAAAATACCAAACGTAAAAAGCTAGGATCTCTTCTTAGGTCTGGAAGGTATAAGCACCAAGCTGGTCGGCGTAACATCATGACAGCAAGTGTCAAGCCAGGTCATCTACGCCCCTAAGCTGATAATCAGGTTCAGGCAAATCCTCGACATCCTGAAGGTGAATCATGTGATAAACTCCGAAGGGCGTCCGCCCCTCACTCACTACATATCCCCGCGCCGCGTCACATTTTCTTCGTGGATTAAGAAATATGAGACAATACACTGGAACATGTTTGTGTATTCTACGTACGCTGGGAATCTTGAATACGTTCTGCTTGTTCATCCTGATTCTGAATCCGTGAGGTAGTCTTTCTACCGTAATAAAATGTACGAGAAATGACAACGAGACTGGAATGAACATCGTTTTGAGAAGAATAAACTGCTGGTTAAGTGGAGTATGTCCAATGTTTTCTATTGTTTAAAAAAAAAAACGGTGTTTCAAGTCCATGTCCGAGCAAAATAATGATTGTACTGTCAGTCTCCACCTGACATTAATGATGATATAAAACCTTCAAATAATTCACAGGTCATAACTATGGTAATGACCTCCGTTACCTTAACACTGAAATATCATACCAAACGACCATCAACAAATCTCCCTTGCACGAACATTATTTACCCTAATAATGCTTAATAAAGCTCTTTGTCAAGGTTAATGTTTTACATGAGGCTACTGTGTATAAATATGCTAGCTACTGTAACCACATCTCTCTGCACCTACTCACTGCTCTCTCGTGTATAAAATTATCGTACTTCAAATTTCACAGCGGCAGACCATGTATAACTATGTTAAAATGCATTTCCAATGACTGACCCCCGTGTGTGGAAATGATAAGGAACAAACTCTCGTAGACCGTGACGCTACTCATGTAACACAGGCAAGCCCCACAATGCCCTCTACCTTAAATAGTTAAATAAGCCCAGAAATCCTGACTCGTTCGGGAGGAGGGAAGTACCTTGTGAGGCAAGCGCTCGTGCTCACCACACCTGCGGAGGGTGGGGTGGGGAGGACAGTTGTTGGAAGGCTGACGACAATAGGCTATTACGTCATGCTCTGATAGCCAACCATTCGCCGGGAACACGGAGCAGATTTGTAAGGAATTATGTCGTCTTCATGCAGGGTGAATTCCAAGGAAAGATTTGTTAGCATTGTTCATTGTCAAAGAATAAGAAAACGGTAAACATGACTATGTAAATAAACGGAGGGATAGCTAACTCCTGGACAAAGAGATGGATAGACAGATGGATAGACAGGTTAGATAGATATACATATATATTACACACTTCTGAAAACAAGACAAAAAAAATTTTAATCATACACAGTCATCAAACAGGCATTTCACCAACTTCGCCCAGCACCGCAACAGATTCCGATCCGCAACTCTGCAGGTCATGCTGGCGAGCGACATATGACAGCACACACGCCCCCAAGTAGCCCAGCTCTTCAAGACCACGTAGCGTGCACCCGGCCCACTCATGCGCGTGCCCGGAGGCCCTTCACGACCACACAGAATAAGCGACCCATCCTCTCAGCATGACCTAAGAGCGGAAGGCGGATACGCAGGAAGGGAGAGGCTTAAAGGGAGGCCCTGCGATATCCTGCCTCGTCAAAATCCTTCGAGAAAAGAAGAATTCGCAATAAAATCCTTTGGAAACACTTACATTCGTCAGAGGCCAATGTACGAACCAAGACAGTGTATGGTCTCTGAATTACCTGGAACTCCTGAAGGAGATCAAGTTTTTTCGACTGGTAGTCATAACTTAGGCCTGACGACATGGCAGACGATAGGCCTAAAGCCCAAACAACTAACCAACCAACCATCTTGAAATATTTGAAGGATATTTTTTTGTAGGAAGCTTAGTGGGACAAGACCTACAAAAAAATGATACAGGTCCGAGGTCCATAGAGCCCTGCATGATACTAATTCTCTCTCTTGATATATGCGATGTAGTCATCGGGCCGACGAATGTATACACGCTAGTCAGGTCTCGTTCTGACATCCTGGAAAACTGGTAATGAAAAGTACGGTAATTTTCGCAATTTTGTGGTAATATCAAATGAAAAAATAGAAGCAAAGTTTGCTTCAAATTCGGAAAAAAAAATTCGGAATCTTCAAATATCAGGGAATATCCTGATGGTTCGGAAGACACGAAGACTGAACGCGGTCATGCTTGAGGGCAGTTGGTTCAAGTACTCTTCTTTATAATCTGGTAACCGACGATAAAAGAAAGTAAAAATTAATCTGGGTTCCGCAGGTGCTTGTGGGCCTGACTCTTAGAGGAGGAAAGGTAATAAGAAGAGGAAAAGACGAGAGGAGAAAGAGCATTCCCCGGCTTAGCTGTCAGAGGGAAGTAGGAGATATCATACTGGTCAATCATCGGGTGGCCAGTCTCCGCACAGAAACTATGGGAAGCAGCAGTAAGACGCTCTTCAATTTCAAACTTGTAGTGATATCCTGGAAGCACCACATAACCAACATCACTAAGTCTACTTCCTAAAAGCTGGAGGCGTCGTATAAGGTGCTGTTATTACTTCTCTCGTGAGCAGATGTTTCATGTCTGCGGGGTTTATATTTGCCTTATTACGGAGTACTGCTCACACATCGTGAGTTGGGCTTCCTCGACCTCTCCATTAACGAGAGCAGAATTAAAATCCTTCCGTCTCAATACCTTTTCTTGGCCTCACCTCTACCCGTCCATCCTTCTCTGTACGTTGTGATGTAGCTGTTCTCTTTCTGTTCTACAGGTGTTGTGTTCGACACTGTTCTCGTGAGCTGTCTGCATGTGTCCCCGACCACAAACTCTTGGATCTAAAGCACGCGTCTGGCTGCTGCTTCCCTAAATTTCTATGTAGAGACTGGCCACTCGAGGACTGACGATTACGATAGCTCTTTCTTCCCTAGAACAGCTAAGCTGAGGGATTCTCTTCCTCCTTCCGTCTTTTCCTTGTTCTGAAATCTTTCTACATCAAGAGTCAGGTTTTCAAATACCTGTGAAGCCCTGATTAATTTCAACATCCTCTCACTTTATTCTCTTCACCCGAGATGGCCCTTGACTGAGGAATGTTTTGCCTCTGCCATGTCGGTTATTGTAAAGAGAAAATTGAGCAACACTTCATAGGAAACAAATCTTCGGCATCTGAACAAGACTCCTGGTTTCGCAGAGGCAGACTCGGCTGTTTGTGCAACGTGCGGTTCCAAGGTGATCGCAAGTCTGCTTAGTGTTGTGTGCTGGAGTTACGGTGCCTTCAAAAGAGATGGGGAAATTGTGAGTTCCTTTTCTTCTTAGCTTTGAGAGAAAGCGGGAAGATTAGTAAGGAACTATGGTTTAGACGCATCAAACCCGAATAGACTGCGACTGTCCCGCTGGGAGATCCCGTCCAAGTCCATACAGATGCGATTGTGACAAGACGAGACATAGGTCGAATTACAGCAGGTGGCGCGGATTTCAAAAATGAAGGAACACAGTCATACGTCATCAACGTATGGATGCATCTGATTACATGCCTAAGGAAGTCATTGATGACAAACGAGGGGAGGGGAGCGCAAGGGACATGAGACAACCCATAAGGACACCGGCAGTAATGGGAGGGAGGGAGGGAGAGGCTGATCCATCAACAACCGCGGAAATACATCGACCAGACAGGAAGGTAAACACGAGTAGGAAAGAGTGAGGGAGGAGAGCCAGAGAGATGAGCCTGATGATCAGGATCCGACACTGCACTCAGGAAAAGTGATTTCACTCAGGAAAAGTGATTTCAATGTATCAAGGGCCACAACACAGGATCCCCCAGAGACGTTCTCAGGCAGGATGACCAGTCGTTTAGTAAGAAAGGTAAGGATACCGGCGGGGCTCATCTTGTGGAAATTAGTACTGAGTCGAATATATATATATATATATGGAACCTGATGAATGCAACCAATAATCTCAACAGAATTCTTTATCAACTGCAATTGAAAAGTCACTCAGAGCTGCTAAGAAGATTTTCTATAGAATTGAACCTACAACAGTCTAAAAAAAAGATAGTTTTACTTTGTGATGACCGTCAGTCAAAAATTAAACCATTCGTGGAAAAATTCATTGTACATTTAGTATTTATAAACAATTGCAGCGTTAAAGGTATACTGATAAACAAATCTCCTGCTGAGGTCACTAGTTCCATTCATCAAATTCCATGGAGAGATTGCAACAAATTTTACATAAGTGAAATATTCACGGAATTAGATGCTAGAACAAAACAGCACAAGTACAGAATGGGTACTGGCTGGCATTCTAATGTCTTGTTTGCACATCTCAAGAGAAAATAAATCACTCAGCTGATTGGGAAAAAATGCAAGGTTACTGTTAAGCATTGGGACAGGGATGAAAGAAATATAACAGAACCCGTCATAATTAAACACTATGATTGAATATCAGTCAAGGCAAGTACAAATTTTACCAATTTATTGTACGGAAAATTGTAAACAGTTTTACCAACCGTTCACGAGTTTATGTTGTATTATGTACGTCACCTCTGTGTCCGGTGAGTGAGTGAGGTCATCCTTGAGATGTCATGTCAACGTCAGGTAGAGGGTGGGTCACGGAGACCCTTGAGCTAATCTCACCTTTCACTGATTACAAGGTTGCATGACCCAATTCCATGTTAAATCCGCTTCTGTATACATGACCTCTATCAAATCTATTTTCCTCACTATAACTAGTCCTCTGAAGATGTGGTAATACACGAAATCGCTAAGGATGCTCATGTTTCCTTTTCCTACCAGCGTTTCTGCATTTATGAAGCCACGTGTTTGTTGTGATTTTCTGCACATATATATATATAT
>JAYMFT010222702.1:0-11324 GCA_038088735.1 Panulirus argus | reverse complement strand
TGTGTGTGTGTGTGTGTGTGTGTGTGTGTGTGTGTGTGTGTGTGTGTGTGTGTGTGTGTGTGTGTGTGTGATTACTTTTAATGAGTAACGGGTGAGAGTTTTACACTCATGTTGTCCCATCTCTTAACCTTGGGTACAGACATGTAACATGTTTTGATTCCTATATATGTACACCCTTCCTCCCCAGCCTAAGCTATGTAACCATTTATCGACCAGCCGCGAGGAGAGGATGAACAACTGGGTTGGGTGTAGGCCGACTGCTTGTCTGTCCGTGTGATTAAAGATATCTATCTTTTATATATGAATTAACGTATTCTCCCAGCTAACATTATTTACTTAAAAAATGGATATATCTAAAATGAGCTGTATCTATCTCATAAGGACTATCCATGCAAAAATAATGTCAACAAAAAAAATATTTCATCTGCTCTATGTTTTTTATTTGTATTTATCATTTACACTGTCAACCTTCAGCACATCAAGAGGCATACTGCTAGCCCTAACGGGGTATACTGTGCTCACTTATAAACCGTGTTGCACCCGTCAATGCCCTGTATCCATGACTAAGGAAATCATTTTCTCAAAAGATGGATTTTCTTTACATGTGCTTTTTTTTAACTGAGTTTACAAAAAAATAAGTTTTTCGAGCCTACTATCTTTCAGCCTGAGTGAAAGATTTTACCAGCTACATGATACAGGCGTTTGGCTAGAGAGGATAATACTGAGCAATTAGGACAAAATGGGGGTACTCGTCCGCAGCAACTTTCCAGTACATAAGAGGGTCTTGACTGAGATTCAGGTTGGACGCCCAGAGGCAGTCATCCACTTTATGTTATGCTGGTGTGGCTAGGGTAAGAGAGGCAGAGGCGGTATGATAGTGTGAGAACAGGCGATTCCGTCTTGCTGGCGGAGGTTGGGTGATATAGTGCTCAGCACGCTGAGGGCTGTGTGATGATGCTTTAGACTTGAGTATGGCGATGATGCACCTCTTCTGGGATTCGATGGCCCATGTAAGACGGACGCCATTCTAACTGGCCCCTGTTGTAGAAGCTCCTCTTAAGGCTAGCTAGAACTGCTAAGCTTGGGACTGCGCTTCCTTCATAAGTGGTAACTGAGGACTCTAATCCAGTGATGCATGGGATGACACATGATGCTGTGACCACTCTCTCACCATGTGTTTGGTAGGCTGCCTCTTCTAAAGGCTTCAGCACCTCTAATATGTCATGTAAAATGCTGCATTCCGACCTGGTCAAAGAAGTGGTTTTCAACTGGGAGAACTTCTCTCCAGAATACGCTGCGGGTGAGCGAGCAGACTTCACTATTCCAAAGAATGATACAAGCTTTCTGCAGACGCTCCTCTTCAAGGATTTCAGCTGCTACAGATGACTAGTATATTTCACTGACGTTTGCTATCACCTTGTTGAGGGGCCTGCTAACGTTACTTGAGTCTAAAGATCGTCTCTCACCCACAATATGATGCCATTGTTGAGGCAAGAGTGGTACATAGGTAGCAGGACCATGGTGTTCTCATCACCGATCTCATTCTCATCATCCTCTACTGAGTTTCATCAGAATCCTCACCGTCATTATCACTATCTAGCTTTGGTCATGTTTTTGCCATTGTCTGCGACAATGTGATTCATTTTGTCTGAGATCTTAAACGCCTCAGTGACCTCCTCTATTAAGACTGTGACTGAACTCAGCTGTATGGTGACCCTTCAGCCTGCGGCAGCAAAATATGGCAGACTTCAGTACCCAGTCCTTATTGAAGGGCACGGTCATCCTGAAGGTGATTCATCATCTTACTATTAGTACAGAAACTAATAACGGATGTTGACTCTAGTCAGGCTTTGACCTTGAAGTTGGGCAAAATGATTGCAGAGAGGCGCCTTCCGGATAAATCATGGAAACTGGTGACAACATCAGGAGGGATGTCACAAATCAAATCACTGGTAGCATCTTCAATTCAAGGGCTGCCTGACGGTGCAGTTTGAAGTTAGACTTTACCTACACATAAAGGCTGTATGCAGTGCTTGCATTCCTCTGACAGCTTTACAGTTAGAGGGAAATATGAACTCACTAAGAATTTTACTCATTTCAAGAGTCGAAACTGAAAGAAATAATCAGACAGTCTGTAAATACCGCATGAGTTCCAACTGTCGGATATCACCGAGCTGTCAAGGGACGACATGTATGAGTCTCCTCGTGGCCTCATCAGACTACAGTGTGAAGGCAGTCAACACACAGAGCAGACGCAACTCATTTTGTACGAAGAAGTCACTCAGGTAACACTCAGGTTCAAGTACAGAGAAACCAGTGGCTGAGGTGTGAGAGGGGGTTCCCCCCTCCACCACACCCTCACACCCGTTACTCCAGCCCCCTCCTTGGCACCCACCCCAATACCATAGGGTCCTACCCTACCCCCACCCACTCACGCCCCTCCTCCCTGCCCTGCTCTTTGGTCTTTGGAATGTGAGCTAGTATTTATGCTACATACACACACACACACACACACACTTCGAGAAACACTAATAGAGCCAAGTATTAGAGTTTTTCAGTTTCATATTGGACTACAGTCTAGTATGGACTCAAAAAAGGGAGAGTACCAAGACCAGTTGATCATGGAGGAGACAAGAGGAAGAGATAAAAGAGGAACCAGAAGAGAAATATAATGGGAAATTGTCAAAAGGGAAGACGAAAAGTTGAAACAGGTGGAGGAGGAGATGAAGAAACTGATGAATCAATACAAGTATCACGAAGAGTGTCATAAAATGAGAGGAACTAAAGGAATCAAGAAAATAGAGGAAAGGAGCATGAACTTAGAAGCTTGATTTATCAAAGGCCTGGAAAGGTTAGAAGGGACTAGTATAGATGTTCTAGAACAATCAGGAAAATTCATGGTCCAATAGGTAATAAATTTAGAAAACGGCAGAACATGTAGGGTCAGAGCTTGTCAGAAAAAAAAATAGATTACAAGTATGTCAGACACACAAAGGTTAATGAAACATAACTATTGGTCTTAGACATCAAGTGGGTGAAAGAAAGAAAGGTTTATTAACAGATTACTGAAGATTATGGAACTTACAGACGCAAAATTAGCGATGAAGAAAAAAAGAAGATGGAATTGGTGGATATGATCGAGACAAAAGAGGATGTTCAATCATGGTGACGTTTGCCTTAATATCATCTAGTTAGAAGGTAATTAAGTAAGAAAGGAGACTTAAAATCAAGGTAGAATTCAAACGTGACAGAACAAAAGACAAGAGGGAAAAGAGCAAAGAATATATTCAGATGCTGCTGAATAAACGGTATACGCCAAAGGAGGCAGGACGACGGAATATCCCCAGCAGTTCCGTAGACAGATCAGGAATGTCAAGTAATGGTAATGTCAGAGTGAAAGTAGCAAATGGTAAATAATTTGAATTCAGGGACCGTATCAGTGAAAGCGCACCTGGTATTGTTGCAGTCGTGGAAAAATAAAAAACTTACTAAAGAGATGAGATCTCACCTCCTCTTCCCAGAGGGGGTACGCGATGGTAAGAAGGGAAAGGGAATATAAAGGAGGGTTTGGTTTGGCCCTCTTGATGAAAGTTAACCATAAGCTTCAGGAAAAAAATGGATGACGGCCTAATTAGACATTTCGTAATGAGAAGAGTTACTATGGGAAAGAAACGAATAGTGGCTTTGATATCTTACAGTCATCCAAAAAATTGCAACGAACAATCCAGAACAAAGATACAAGGATAACAATGAAAGAATATAAGAAAGCGGCAAGACATGCTCTTATCTAAGATAGTGAAGTACTGATAATGAGGATTTCATTTATAAAGAGACAGACCAGAGTAGTATGGATTCTTACTGCGATAGGGAATCATGGATATACACATTTTTACAGTATATACGGGAAACATTTCCTTTACTAATATGTTTTGATCTCATTAGAATGAGAGGGGTTGATACATTATCATTAATGAACTTTATTCTCACACATACTAGGATGGACATTTTAGAATATCATAAATGATACGTTAAGTTGGAAAAAGTGATTTGTAATGCTCGAATTTGACAATGTGGTGAATAAGGAAATTAAATGAATAGGGTTAAGACTACGCCGAAAGAAGAAATATAATCGTGGAAACAACACACAACTTAACAATTTCTATGGGAGCATAGATTGGGAAATGGAGGTCATTAGCCACTAAACAGGGTATTGTGGCGAGGTATCTGTGAAATTTATAATGCAGGAGTAGGAACATGGGTACCTCTAGCCTTAAATACAGAGGAAATGTTAAGAAAGGGGGTTATGAATGGTTACATGAAATATATCATAAAGCAAAGGAACTTTGAGATGTGCAGTGACGATGATATAGGCTACATTCCAGTCAGCCAGCTTTTGCTCCGTATGAGAGAACAAGGAACGAGTACAGCTGGATAAGGCTAGATGAACAAAGAAATTTCGAAAAGAATATGGCGGACAACGTATGTGAAAATCCAGAGATCTACCATAAATTCATCAGGAGTAGATCGTCAGTTAAAGATTAAGGGATTCAGAGAGAAGAATTGCAGAGAATGCTGTAAGGATATGTGAGGAACTGAATAACAAGTTCAATAGTGTTTTCACGATGTAAGATACTATAACTCCATCACCAGTAAGTTAGAATGGAGACGAGGTTTCACAAAACATCCAAGTATCAAGAATTGACACTAACAAAATACTAGAAGGTCTTCACCCATACAGGGCTCATGGACTGACGAAATGTTTACCGTATGTACTCAAAATGTGTGCAGATACGTAAGACAAATCTCTTGGAATACTGTTCATAGTGTCACTGAAGAAAGACAAAGGACTAAGGGAGTGGAAAAGGGCAAACGTCACACCCATTTTTAAAAAAGGAAGAGGCGCTGAACTACAGACCAGTCTGCTTGACGAATGTGATCTGTAAGGCAATGTAAAAATTAATTAAAAAGCAAATGGATGACTTTCTACAGACGAAAAATTACCTAAGTGAGACACAGCTTGTTCTTAGGGAAAGGAGGTCATGTGTAACAAACCTCTTTGATCTAAACGAGAGACTTTGTCTTAAACAAAAGGAAAAGCTGAGAGGATTGCATGTATCTGGGTTGCCAGAAAGCATTTGACACTATTCCGCTTGGGAGGCTGATTAAGGTGCTTGATAACCAAGCAGGAATAAGGGAGAATCTCCTTCAATGGAATCAAGATTATCATAGTGGAAGGACGCATGTCAGAGAAATCATCTTTCTCAAAATGGGTTGAGGTGACTAGCGGAGTACCACACGGACCATTATTCCTCTTGGTCCACGTAAATCACCTGCCTGAAGGTACGTACACTTATCTGAATATGTTGGAAGACGATTTAAAGGTCATAAGGCAAGTGAAAGTGGAGGTCTGCATCACCTCACAGGGGTACTTCAATTTCAAATGTGTCTGATAAATGGTTGATGAAAATCAACCCGCGTAAATAAAAATAAGGAGAATGGGTCAAAGTGAAAGCCTCAATATGATTATCATTTAGCAGGAAACAAGCTGCAGGAACCTGTAAGAAAGAACATTGTCCCAAACCTGTTGCCCGAGTCCCACCTTAGTTAAGAAGACCAACTGTATGCTAGCATTTATAAGAGATGCATTCAGGTTCATGGATAAGGAACCACTCAGCGAGCTGTTCGCATCATATATATTGACAAAACTACCGTATGCTTCACAATTTTGGTCATCGTACCTCAAGACAGCATAAAAAGCTAATAGAGAAGATTCAGAGAAGAGCCACAAAGATGGTGCCAAGATTGAGAGAGCTGAGCTATGGGGAAAGGCTTTAAATTTGCCCGCCTTGGAAGACAGAAGAAAGAGGGGTGACCTGATCACAGTCTTCAGGTTTTTAAAACAGGCTGATGAAGACAATGAATTGTTCTTCGAGAGATGTAAGGGTTGAACAACCAAAAGACATAATATGAAATTAAGCAAAACACTTGATAAAAAGATATGAGGAAGTATTTTTTTAGGACAAGAGTGGTGGACGAATGGAATATAATGACTAAAAACTGATAGAAGTATACTGCATCCGGAATCCTATGATATTGTATGCACAAAAATGTACAAAAGATGGGACCGCACGAGTGTAAGACTCATTTCCCGTACTATACAATAGCTTACAAATCCCTAATCAGGATAAAGACAGTAGTAGGGAGGGTGATGTGAAGATGCGTTTGTCATGGGTGAAGGGAAAATGCGTCTGTTGAGGATGAAGTGAATTTAGGCTTGTCAGTAATGTACTGAACGACGAGTGTGGTGTTGTCTCCCTCCGTAGTGGTCATGGTGGTGAGTGACAATGCGGAGGTAGACATACTACGCTTGCTGGCAAACGTTGGCATTTTTAGTGTAAAGAAATACAGTAATCTAATTCTACTCTGTTAAACAGATACCTTTGTATGGCCTTGCCAAGACCGGCTGTAACAACTTCTTCAACTCAGGACCCAAATTCGCCGCAAGTAGAGGCAAGCTCGAGAAGCAGCCGTCCCCCTGGATTCCCCGCCCACCTGGTGCGATACCCTCCGTGAACTTTCTGATCTCTCGCATGTCTATGGGAAAGGGTCACGGAAAAGGGACATGATTGCTGCCGTATCATCATCGGGTATGACTGCTTGGGAGATTGGCATCCCTACCTCACTCGAGCAACGCGCTTGTCCATCATGCAAAAGACCCGACAGCCGCATCCTTGTCCACTGCCTTCTAAGATGTCCCCACACACAACGCTTCCGTGACGCATGCTGGACCACCACTCCACGACCCCCTGACGGAGACACGATGACCCTCCCCATACTGGCCAGATATTATGTAAATAGTACTGATGTTGTGTTGAAGGAATATCCTAGCTTGCTTAGGCTTTAGTAAGCCCCTTTGTTTTATCTATATGTACTAGCGACACTTACCAGATGCTTCTGGTATCATTGTATTATTGCCTCGTGACAGCTCTAGGATCCCGATTCCTCTATCAAGGAATGAAGAACTGAAACTGAAAAAAAAAACTGAACTGAATACTGACAAGGTTGAGAAGGGCAACGTGAGTGTAAAACTCTTTCTCTGTGGTACAAACAGTAAACGCACACACATAAACACACACATAAACACACACAAAGATACGTCTGTAATCAAGTAGAGAGGGAGAGGGTATGCTAATAAAGATGCTTTTAACTCAGACCTAGCTGTTTGTGTACTGAAGGATTTTCGAGGCAGATTAGATGTCTAGGTGATAGCTATGTCTACTGTGCAGAGTGGGGAACTGTACAGCCAACAGAGATAAAAAAGAATTGAGTTGTAGAGAGAGATATTGGATAAGGGTGTCTTCCCTGCTGGGAACTTTGTTCAAATCAGAGCTGTGGCGAGACGAAATAAAGATATAGAACAGATTTAAAAAGAAAATTGGAGGAATGCAGTGCTGAGTCGCTATCGTATAAGTGCATTTGTTTATTTTTCAAAGGAAATCGCTGATTTAAACAAGAAAGAGTGGGAGACAAGATAGTACCCTGAAGACACAGCTTTTGATGGATAATGAGGGAAAAGCTGACTTATCAAAATCTTTGTAGATATATCTTCCAGCAAGAGAGCTAGAGGTAAGAGGAGAAAGTGAAGAAGAATGCCGAAAGATGGCAAGCATGAAAGTCAGGTCACCCCGACGCCAGTGCCACACGCTATGAGGCTTTCGAGATACCAGGGGTTACAACATAAGATTCCCCAAAGTCTCTTAAGAGAGGATGATGACCAGACTTTGGTAACAGTATTAGATATGTTACCATAGTGATGATCCGAGAGAGGACCACGAAATTCAACATGCAGGAATTAGGAGCTTCTGGAAACAGTGGAAGTCACCGATTTGAGATAGGTTATACCACAACAATTTTCCGCAGAGGAAAAGTCTTTGTTATTAGAAAGTTTAAGGTTTTACCACAACAATTTTCCGCAGAGGAAAAGTCTTTGCTATTGGAAGGTTAAAGTAAACACGGGCACAAGTTCAAGGAACATACTCCTCTCACATGGCTCGCTTGAGTCCAGTGGGAGTAATGCTAGTGGTGATGATGGTGTCTGTTGGGCACGTGAAGATGGTAGTGATGGTGATATCAGTCGGGGTTAGTGGTACAGGAACGAGTGATGTTGGGTGCTGGCAGTGATGGTGATAGTGGTAGTGGTGGTGATGGTGCTGATAGAGATGATTGGTGGTGTTGATTGTAACAGTGGTGGTAATGATGATGGTTATAATGGTGGTGGAGGTGGTGATGGACTTGGCAGTGATGATGATGGTGGTGGTAGTGATGATGTCTATGGTAGGAATGGTGATGGTGCCGATGGTGTTTGTGGTTTTGGTGATTGTGGTGGTAATACTGGTGATGGTGGTTATGGACTTGATAATGATGGTGGTAGCGGTAATGGTGGTGGGAATGAAGGTAGTGTTGATGGTGGTATTAGGAGTGACGGTAGGGATAGTGACAGTTCTGGTGGTCAGGACGAAGGAGGTAGTGATGGTAATGGCAGTGATCATGTTAGTAGTGATAGTGATGTCGGTGGTGATGGTGATAATGGTGATAGTTATAGTAATGGTGACGGCGATGATGGCTTTAGTCTAGTGCTGGTGATGGCGGTGTTGATGGAAGTAGTTATGGTGGTGGTGATGGGGTGGTTATGATGGTAATGTACTCGACCTTCCTGCCACCCCCCATATAACTCACACAGTACCAAGGCCGCCCCGCCTCCTATGGCGTACTGGCTCTGGCTCCTAAGACACGGGCCTGGTCCTCTGCTGCGCAGTTCACTTTAACTTAATCATTCATTTAGACGGCTGCAGGCTATGGCGTGGAGAAAACGCATGTGGCTCTTCGTGAACTTGAGTGTAAAGACCTCATGTAAATACAGTTATTGGATAAGGAGGCCCTCAAGTAGGTCAGTGTCATTGTAGTCGTTACAGAGGTCACAAAAACCGAGACCTGGAGGCCCAGAGGTAGTGATGGGGGCACTTCATTATATATTATTCTAACGTCATATCACTTACATTAAGTCTCCACCACTGTAAGAGCAAGTTCGTGGCAAATATATATTAACCCTCTCATGATCCTGGCTCTTACAGTATTGCAGTGCGTCCTTCTGAAGCGTTCAGTAATGTCTGTCATCATACTTGATGCTGGAGCTAACTGGTCTGAGCATCCTTTATAACATTTGGGTCTTGCAAGGTATGATGAATCACAACGAACTTAACGCAATTATTTGTTGTATTTGAGGTCTATATGTGTTCCTTAAGACAAGCCTATTTGGCTGTCTTATGAGTAAGGTTGTGACGTCTGAATCCAACAGAATTGCACTTCACGTCCTCTGTCCTTGGAGGTACTAAAGTGGCCCTTCAAGGGGTTAGTGAAAGGAAGTTTACGAATGAGGACACATCATGGAACAATGTCAGTGGTTCATAAACATTTGTTCTTACTGCTGGGAGCTGAACTGATCCTTTTATCGATATCTGAACTTGGTATGTGTCTTAGTAGGTCTTATAGCACTGTTTTGTAAGAGGGGAAGATCTGCATGCATGGGAGTGTTAATCCTTGGGTTACGGTATGTGGTGTTTACCCATGTGAGGCGGAGAAGCAAAGGTTGTTGCAAGGTCAGGTGTGGCAAGGGTAGATCGTTTAAAGCAATTGATTCCCATGATAGTGTTAAGGGTCTTGAAACTTGACACTGATAGGGGTGAGTGACACGTCTATATTCTTGTTTACAATTTTATGACACTTATGACAACCTGGGACTAACAATATGGCATTATTCCGTTAAAAGTTAAGTTGTTTTAAGTAATATTTACAAAAGATAGATATATGATAGGCATGGTAATCGATCTGTTGTGCAGAACATAAAATGTTTTAGCTACGATAAAGCAAACCTCGACCTGTTTATTTACGCGGGCTTTGAGAAGCCTTACGCGAAGTCCAAGACGCGCCTCCATGTTACCAATATACATACACAGCAAGTTTTAGCGCGGAGTCTGTAGTCACACCCAAGTACCTATTGCTCTAAAGTTGTCCACTTGCATTATATAGATATGGATGGTCGTTACAGGGTGCCAGTCTCTTCATCGTTAATATTTACGTTCTCCTTGCACTTTGTTTACACCCAAGAATAAAATTTTGGATTCTGAATTCTCAGTCTTTCATCCATCACCGTTTTTTGTCTTTCTTAGTTCATCCCATCTCTATAGTAAAGAATTTTCCCTGGTAGTCCTCTCTTCTCGTGCGCCTAACTACAAGGCTTGAAATTAGGACGGACTTGACCTTCCCTAATCTACAAAGGACCCATGGAAATATACCCTTCAAGGGGACCCGGGGTGGGTCCTGTAAAGAAATGTTAACTAAATATTTGCATGCAGCGTGCAGCTATCTTGCATCTAGAGCTTTCAAGTGTTAACTCGCTTAAAAGATTTTACAGCTGTTTGATTTATGATATCAACTGTAAGGTCATCATGGTGTATTATCTAAAATCAGCTGTTAGAAGGATATAGTTTCCCATGGTCATAATTATGTCTAATAATTTACAACAGTGTTCTTCTGTCTGTAACTGGTGTTCGTAACTGTGTGCGCCAGTTGCCATAGTTCCAATAGGCCTATACTGTGGTATATTGTTTTGTGCCACCAAAATGTTGGACAGTAGGTTTAAAAGATCTGAAAAATCTCATAATTCCCCATCATATCATTATAAATGTTGTATCCTTTTGGTTTAGATTAAAAAGATATCTATATGTATATGAATATATATTCTGGAAGCGTATTTTACGCATAACAGTTATTATTACAAATGACAGGCAATAACTGGTGTATCTCAAAATCCCTCGTCCTTGACTTCACAATTGTTTTACGTACAAAAAAGGTAAAACGCTTTTTTTTTCATGTAACGGTGATGATGCCCCTGAGTGGGCAAACAGCCGTAGCCACGCCCACTTGTTTGCCAGTTGTGTACATCCGTTGGGGTCTCCAAATATATCCTTAATTCAGTTATGAAACAATATGAAAAATAAATATTCATTTTCTTTAAGTAATTAGAACAGTACATCGAGACACCCAGCTTAAGTTATCGTTTATTTGTTTATGTCGACTCTGCCATACTACCGGACTGTTGGTCAAATAACCGCTGCCTGTGACCTTTTTTCTACCTGACCCCGCCCTCGACCCAGGACGGTTGACCGCTCAACCGGCAGTCTGCCCTTAACCTCCGGGGAAGGAAGATTTAAGGCGAGCGTTGCGTTGTCTGTATAGCTAATACGTGATATGTATAATTAATACGT
>JAYMFT010222701.1:0-25128 GCA_038088735.1 Panulirus argus | reverse complement strand
TATATATATATACCCTGGCCTGAGCCAGGAACCCATTTTATCGACGAACTCCTAAGGGTGGATGAACAGCTGGGTTGACTCTAGACCGACAACCGCAACCAGGATTCGAACCTATGCGCTCGACCATGGGCGGCCCGGGAATGCGTCACGGTCAGGAACGCTAATCGTTACACCAAGGGAGTCGTTCTACCCAAATGGCTACACTTTCAAATTTCACTACAACCCCCATCATTATGGCTACACCTTCAGTCATCGTAATATCGTATACCCCAACAGCTACACCTTTAAGCATCACAACATCCTATATCCCAACAGCTACAAATTCAAACTTCACTACATCCTACACCTCTTTTCAATAACTGTATGTTTTATCTGGAAAATGTCAATAAATATAGCACTTTATTACAATGTTATATAAAAACACAAATCCAAAGGTGCGCTCTGCTCGTCGCTTAACCGCTCTCACTACATAATGAGGTTCTCATTCACACCCTCATACTCAACAACGCCGGTGGCGTTTCGCGCAGCGACTACGTGCACCCTTGACCCTCATTCGTGGCCCATATTGCCCGTCAACCCAGTTTAGGGCTCATGACGTTCTCGTCGTTCGTAATAGATTCTCTGTAAAAATTTTCCAAGAGAAGAAGAAGGCGAGTACAACCTCCAGCCCACGCAAGATTCAGGCGAGGATGATAGAGCCATCCAGGAGGCCGTTTAGGAGGTCAAAATAATCAAAAGTCACCAGGGGAACTTGTGTATCCACGACTTCCTGAGGTACTTGTGTGTCCAAAACAACCAAGGGTTCTTCTGCATCCACGTATGAATGACGGGAGCCACTGCTTCACGTCTCAGGGACAAAAAGATCACCAGTGTGGAGTAGAATCCGTAGAAGGTCTTCTTAATGGAGGGGATATGTACTCCTACAGCAAGATGCCTCTTGATAATGGCAATGAGGCGCTGGGTGTATAGTACTTGTTGAGGTGCTTGGGCTGCCTGCTGCCGCAGGTCCAAGACGTTCCTATCAGTGTGGTAGAAAGTGACAAAGAAGTCAGGAATGTAGACATTGGTGACCTGGACCTGTTTCTTCATGAGACATGGACGGAGTGAGCGGCGATGTGTCGCTGTTCAAGGAAGCAGGTCAATTTCCTGTTCTGCCAACAGAAAGATATTGGTCACGTTCAACAGAACTGAGATAAATCCTACTAAGATCACCACCAAGACGGCCACAACCTTGATAGAATCTATTATAAATGCTGTGTTTACCTATAAATAACGAACTTAATATGTAATACTAAAGGCTAATGATTCTTATATTGTATCCTACATAACAAAATATACCTACGTTTAGATGATCAAAATTAAAAGGGGTCGTTGTTTGCTCTTGGGGTTTAGGTTATAGTGAAGATTGAAAGTGTAGCCGTTGTGGTGTAAAATATAGTGAATATTGAAAGTGTAGCTGTTGGGTGTAGGAGTGAAGATTGCAGGTGTAGTTGTTGGGCTGTACAGTGTAGTGGAGATTGAAGGTGTAGCTGTTGGTATGTAGGATATAGTGAAGATTGAAGGTGTTTATTCAGGGTGTAGGATATAGTGAAGATTAAATGTGTAGCTTATCGGGTGTATGGTATATCGAAAATTGAGGGTGTAGCTGTTTGGGTAGAACGGCTATACCTTTAACCTTAAGTGCCTCCTAACGGCTATACCTTCAACCGTCACTACACCCTAACGGGCACACCTTAAATCTCCACTACACCCAACACCGTAACGGCTACACCTTCAGTTATCGCAATATCCTACACCCAAACAGGTACACCTTCAATCATCTCTATATTCTACACCTCAATTGCTACACCTTCTATCTTAACAGCTTCCTATACCCCAACAGCAAAACATTCAAACTCACTACATCCTGCAACTCATATCAATAACTGTTTGTTTTATAGAGAAAATGACACAGGAAAATATGTCAATAAGTATACTTCCTTATTATGATATTATATAAAAACATAAATCCAAAGGTGCGCTCCACTCCTCGCTTAACCCCTCACACTAAATGATGAAGTTTTCATTCACATCCTCATACTCAACAACGCCTGTGGCGTTTGGCCCAGAGATTGCGTGCGCCCTTGACCCTCATTCGTGGTCTATATTGCCCGTCAGTTCCAGCTTGGGACTCATGGCGTACTCATCGTCGGTAATAGATTCTCTAGAAAGTTTTCCAGAAGAAAACGGAGAGTGCAAACTGCATTCCAAAAGAGATCCGCCGAGGCAGATATAGCCATCCAGAATGCTGTTTAGGAGATCAAAATACTGTAAAGTCACCAGGGGAACTTGTATATCTACGACTTCCTGGGGAACTTGTGTGTTCACGACCACCAAGGGTTCCTCTGCATCCACGTGGACGGCGGGACCCACTGCTTGCCGTCTCAGGGACACAAAGATCACCAGTGTGGGGTAGAATTCCCCGAAGGTCTTCCTAACAGGTATGGGGGACATGTACTCCTAGAGCAAGGTGCCTCCTGATAACGACGATGAGGCGCTGGTAGTATGGTACTTGTTGGGGTGCTTAGGTCCAAGACGTTTTTATCAGTTTGGTAAAAGGTGACAACGAAATCCAGGACGGGAACATTGTTGAGCTGGACTGATTCCTCAGTGACGCTAGCTTAGGCTCCAACTGGCCCAAGAATGGAACATAGACGGAATGAGTCGCGATGTGTCGCTGTTCAAGGAAGCAGGTCAACTTTTCTCTTTAGCCAACAGGAATGTGTTGGCTACATTCAACAGAACTGACATAACTCCCTCTAAGATCACCAGCGAGACGGCCATAACCTTGGAGCAATCCAAGTAAAACGCTTTATTTACTTGCTAATAACAAGCTTAATATGTAATGCTAAAGGGTATTGAATGTTCTATTATATCCTCCAAAACAGAACATAGCTCCCTTCAGATGATCAAAACTGAAAGGGGTCGTTGATAGCTCTTGGGTTGTAGGATATGGCGAAGATTAAAGATGTATCCGTTATGGTGTAAAATATAGTGAATATTGAAAGTGTAGCTGTTGGGGTGTAGGAGAGAAGATTGCAAGTGTAGTTGTTTGGTTTTACTGTGCAGTGAAGACTGATGGTTTAGCTGTTGGGGTGTAGGATGTAGTGAAGATTGAATGTGTAGCTGTTAGTGGTGTAGGATGTTGTGAAGATGGAAGGTGTTGCTTTTGGGGTCTAGGATGTAGTGAAGATTGACTTTGTAGCTCTTGCGGAGTAGGATATAGCGATATTTGAAGGTTTAGTTGTTTGGATAGAACGGCTACACTTTAAACTTCAGTACATCCTAACGGCTACAACTTCAAACTTCATTACACCCTAACGGGTACACCTTTAATTTTCACTGCACCTTTCACCCTTATTGCTACAGCTTTAGTCATTGCAATAGCTTACACCCCATAAGCTACAAATTCAAACTTCATAGCATCCTATACCCCAGCAGCTAATCACTGAAGCTTCACTACATCCTACACCTCATTTCTATAACTTTATAGTTTAGCTGGAAAGTGACACAGGAAAATAAGTTATCAAATATTATGAATTAATACAATATTATATAACAATACACACTCAATGTGAGCTCCACTCCTCGCTTAACCCCTCACACTAAATTATGAAGTCCTCATTCACACCCTCATACTAAACATTGCGTTGGTGTTTGGCCTAGCGTTTGCGTGCGCCATTGTCTCCGATACGCGGCCCATATTGCCCGTCAGTCCTAGCTTGGGGCTGAGGGCGTTCTCGTAGTCGGTAATGGAGTCGCTGGAAAATTTTACAGGAAAAAAAGACTGTGAGTCCAACCTCCAACTCAAGCAAGATCCAGTCGAGGAGGATAGACCATCCAGGAGGTCGTTTAGGAGGTCAAAATACTCAAAAGTCAAGAGTGGAACTTGCGTATTTACGATCACCAAGGGTTCCTCTGATCCACGTGGACGACGGGATCTACTGCATCCCTTCTCAGGGGCAAAAAGATCACCAGTTTGGAGTAGAATCCTCCGAAGGTCGTTCTAACAGGGAAAACATGTACTTCTAGGGCAAGGTGTCTCCTGATAAAGGCGATGCGGTGCTCGTAGTATGGTAAATGATGAGGTGCTTGGGCTGCCTACAGCCGCAGGTCCAAGACATTCTTACAATTGTGGTAGAAGGTGACAGAAGTCCAGGAAGGGGACCTCCTTCCTCTGGGACACTGGCTCAGGCTGCACCTGGCCCAGAAATGGGACGTATTGAGTGGCGTTGTGTAGCTGTTGAAGGAAGCAGGTCGATCTTTCCTGTTCTGCAAAAAGAAAAATGTTGGTCACGTTCAACAAAACTGATATAACTCCCACCAAGTTCATCACCAAGACAGCCACAAACTTAGAGCAACCCATTACAAACGCTGTGTTTACTTACTAATAAAACGATTGATATATATAATGCTAAAGGCTAATGAATGTTATATCATGTTCTTTATAACAGAACAAGCTACGTTCAGATGTTCAAAATTGAAAGGGGTCGTTGATTGGTCCTAGGGTGTAGAATACAGTGAAGATTGAAGGTGTAGCTGTTTGGTGTAGGATATAGTGAAGATTAAAGGTGTAACTGTTAGGGTGTAGGATGTAGTGAAGATTGAAGGTGTAGTTGTTGGGCTGTACGATGTAGTCTACATTGAACGTGTAGCTGTTCGGGTGTAGGATTTAGTGAATATCGAAGGTGACCCTGTTGGGGATGTATGATGTACAGGTGATTAAAGGTCTAGTCATTAGGGAGTAGGGTGTAGTGAAAATTGAAGGTGTAGCCTTAAGGGTGTAGTGAATTTTAAAGGTGTAGCTGTTGGAGTGTAAGATGTAGTGAAGATTGAAAGTGTAGCTGTTAGGGTGTAGCATAAAACGATGTTTAATGGTGTAGTTGTTGGGGTGTAGTATGTAGTGAAGATTGAATGTGATGCTGTTGGGGTGTAGGATATAGTGAAGATTGAAGGCGCAGTTGTTGGGCTGTACGATGTAGGGAAGATTAAAGGTGTAGCTGTTAGGGGTTCAAGAATATATCGAACTTTGATGGTGTAACTGTTGTGGTGTAGGATATAATGAAGATTGAATGTGTAGCTGTTGGGGTGTAGGGTGTAGCGAAGACTGAAGGTGTAGCTGTTCTGGTGTAGGATATAACAATGATTGAAGGTGAGGCTGTTCTGGTGTAGGATTTCACAATGATTGAATGCCTAGCCATTAGCGAGTAGGGTGTAGTGAAGATTAAAGGTTTAGCCGTTAGGGTGTAGTTAAGTTTGAAGGTGTAGCTGTTGGGGTGGAGGATGTAGTGAAGATTGAAGGTGCAGTTACTGGGGTGCAGGATGTTGTGAAGATTGAAAGTGTAGCTGTTGGGGTGTAGGATATAACGATGTTTGAAGGTGTAGTTGTTAGGGTGTACTATGTAGTGAAGATTGAAGGTGTAACTGTTGGGGTGTAGGATATAGTGAATAATTGAAGGTGTAGTTGTTGGGGTGTAAGATATAGTGACGTTTGAAGTTGTAGCTGTTTGGGTAGAAAGGCTACACCTTTAAACTTCACTACACTCTAACGGCTACACTTTCAATCCTCATTATATTCCACACCCTAATGGCTACACCTTCAATCATCGCAATGTCCTACTTCCGAAAAACTACACCTTCAATCATCGCTATATCCTACACCTCAACAGCTGCAATTTTAAAATTCACAACATCCTACATCTCAACAGCTACACATTCAAATTTCACTATATCGTACACCTCATTTCAATAACTTTATGTTTTAGTTGGAAAATGACAGAGGAAGATAATTCAGTACATATACTGCCTTATTATAATATTATATAAAGATACACATCCAAAGGTGCGCTCTACTCCTCGCTTAAAACCTCACACTATATCATGAGGACCTCATTCAGACCCTCATGTTGAACAACGCCTTTGGCGTTTGGCCCAGCATTTGCGTCCTCTATTGTCCCCGATTTGCGTCCCATATTGCCCATCAGTCCCAGCTTGGGGCTGAAGGCGCAGTCGTCGTCGGTAATAGAGTAGCTGGAAAGTTTTCCAGGAGAAGACGACGGACAGGCAAGATCCACCCGAGGAAGATAGAACCATCCAGGAGTCCGTTTAGGAGGTCAAAATACTCAAAAGTGACCAGGGGAACTTGTGTATCCACGGCCTCCTGAGTTACTTGTGTGTGTAAGACCACCAAGTGTCCCTTTGCATTCACGTGGATGACGGGAGCCACTGCTTCTCGTCTCAGGGACACAAAGATTACCGGTGTGGAGAACGATCCTCCAAAAGTCGTCCTAACTGGGGGTGGATGGGGGGGAAGGATATGTACTCCTAGAGTAAGGTGCCTCCTGATAACGACGATGAGGTGCTGATAGTATGGTACTTGCTGAGGTACTTAGCCTGCCTGCTGCCGCAGGTCCAAGACGTTTCTATCACTTTGGTAGAAGGTGACAAAAAATTCAAGGACGGAGACATTGGTGCCCTGGACCTCCATCCTCAGGGACACTGGCTTAGGCTCCAACTGTCTTAGGAATGGGACATATACGGAGTGAGTAGCGATGTGTCGCGGTTCAAGGGAGCAGGTCAACCTTTCCTGTTCTGCCAACAGGAAAGTGTTTCTCACGTTCAACACAACAGATGTAACTATCACCAAGATCACCACTAAGACGGCAACAAACTTGGAGCAAGCCATTACAAACGCTGTGTTTACTTACTAATAAAAAGATTGATATGTAATGCTAAAGGCTAATGAATGTTATATTACATCCTACACATAAGAACAAGTTACGTTCAGATGATCAAAAATGAACATTGTCGTTGATAGCTTTTGGGGTGCAGAACATAGTGGAGATTGAAGATGTAGCTATTGTGGTGTAGGGTATAGTGAAGAACGAAGGTGTAACTGTTGAGGGTGTATGATGTAGTGAAGATTGAAGGTGTTGCTGTTGTGGTGTAGATGTAGTGAAGATTGAAGGTGTTGCTGTTGTGGTGTAGATGTAGTGAAGATTGAAGGTGTTGTTGTTGTAGTGTAGATGTAGTGAAGATTGAAGGTGGTGCTGTTGGGGAGTAGGATGTAGTGAAGATTAAAGGTGTAGCTGTTCTGGTGTAGGATATAGAAATAATTTTGAAGGTCTAGTCATTAGGGAAAAGGGTGTATTGAAGAATAAAGGTGTAGCCATTAGGGCGTAGTGAAGTTTGAAAGTTTAGCTATTGGGGTGTAGGATGTTTTGATGATTAAAAGTGTAACTGTTGGCGTAAAGAATATAGCGATGTTTGAAGGTTTAGTTGTTGGGATGTAGGATGTAGAGAAGATTGAAGATGTAGCTGTTTGGGGATTAGGATATAGTGACGAATGAAGCTCTATCTGTTTGGATGTAAGATATAGCGAAGTTTGAAGGTGTAGCTATTTGGGTAGAACGGCTACAAGTTTAAACTTCAATACACCATAACGGCTACGCCTTCAAACTTCACTACAACCTAACTCCTACACCTTCATTCTTCACAACACCTTACACCCAAATGGCTATACCTTCAATCATCGCAATATCCTACACCCAAACAGCAACACCTTCAATTATCACTACATCCTACACCTCAACAGCAAACATTCAAACTTCACTACATCCTACACCTCATTCCAATGATTTTATGTTTTATCTAGAAAATGACACAATAAAATAAGTCAATAAATATTCTGTTTTATTGTAATATTATATAAAAATACACACCCAAAGTTACGCTCCACTCCTCACTTAACCCCTCACTCTAAATCATGAAGTCCTCATTCAGACCCTCATACTCAAGACCGCCTTGTACGTTTGCCCAGCGTTTGCATGCGCCATTGTACCCGACTCGCGGCCCATATTGATCGTTAGTCCCAGCTTAGGGCTGAGGGCGTACTGTTCTTCGATAATAAAGTTGCTGAAAAGCTTTCCTGTAGAAGAAGTCGGTGATTGCAACCTCCAGTCCAAGCAAGATCCAGCCGAGGAAGATAGAATCATCCAGGAGGCAATTTAGGGGATGAAAATACTCAAAGTCACAAGGGGAACTTGAGTATTAACGACCTCCTGAGGTACTTGTGTGTCCACGACCACCAAGGGTTCCTCTGCATCCACGTGGATGACAGGATCTACTGCATACCATTTCAGGGACAGAAAGATCACCAGCATGGAGTAGAATTTTCCGAAGATCTTCCTAACGTGGGGAACATGTACTCCTAGGGCAAGGGGCGCTGGTAGTATGGTTCTTGCTGAGTTGCTTGGGCTGCCTGCTGCCGCAGGTCCAAGACGTTCCTACCAGTGTGGTAGAAGGTTACAAAGAATTCCAGGACGTGGACATTGGTGCCCTGGACCTCCGTCCTCAGGTTCATTGGATTGGGATCCAAATGGCTCAGAAATAGGACATAGACAGATTGAGTGTCGATGCGTCAGAGTTCAAGGAAGCAGGTCAACTTTTCCTGTTCTGACAACAGGAAGGTGTTGGTTACGTTCAACAGAACTGATATAACTCCAGCCAAGATCAACAATAAGACGGCCACAAACTTGGAGCAACCCATAACAAATGTTGTTTTTACTTACTAATAAAAAAACTGATATGTAATGCTAAAGGCTAATAATGTTTTATAATATAATACACAACAGAACATTGTTACATTCATATGATCAAAATTGAATTGGGTGGTTGATATCTCTTAGGATGTAGAACGTAATGAAGATTGAACGTGTAGCTGTTGTGGTGTAGGATATAGTGAAGATTGAAGGTTAGCTGTTGGAGTGTAGGATATATTGAAGACTGAAAGTGTAGCTGTTGGGGTGTAGGTGTAGTGAAGACTGAAGGTGAACCTGTTCTGGTGTAGGTGTAGTGAAGACTGAAGGTGTAACTGTTCTGGTGTAAGATATAGCGATGATTGAAGACAGTAATTAGGGAAAAGGGCGTGGTGAGAATTAAAGGTGTAACCGTTAGTGTGTAGTAAAGTTTGAATGTGTCGCTGTTGGGGTGTAGGTTTTAGTGAAGATTGAAGGTGTAGCTATTGGGGTGTAGGATGTAATGAAGATTGAGAGTGTAGCTGTTGGGGTGTAGGGTGTAGTGATGTTTGAAGGTGTAGTTGTTGGGGTGTAGGATGTAGTGAAGATTGAAAGTGTAGCTGTCGAGGTGTAGGATATAGCGATGTTTGAAGGTGTAGTTGTTGGGCTGTAGTATGAAGTGAAGATTGAAGTTTGAATTTCTAGCTATTTGGGTAGAGCGGTTCCACCTATAAACTTCTATACACTCAAACGGCTGCACCTTCGGCCTTCACTACTCACTAACGGCTACACCTTCAATCTTTATTACACCCGACGCCCTAATGGCTACGCCCTCAATCATCGCAATATCCTACACCTAAACAGCTACACCTTCAATTTTCACTATATCCTGCACCCCAACAGGTACACCTTCAAACCTCACAACATCCAATACCCCAACAGCTACATATTCAAACTTCAATACATCCTATTCCTCATTTCAGTAACTATATTTTTAGCTGGAAAGTGACACAAGAAAATAAGTCAATAGATATACTGCCTTATCATAACATTATATAAATATATACATCCAAAGGCGCGCTCCACTCCTCACTTAACCCCTCACACTAAATCAGGAGGTCCTCATTCAGACCCTCATACTGAACAACGCCGTTGGCGTTTGGCCCTAGCGTTTGCATAAACTACTTTCCCTAATTTGCTGCCCATATTGTCCGTCAGTCCCAGCTTGGGGCTCAGGGCGTTCTCGTCGTCGGTAATAGAGTCGCTGGAAAGTTTTCCAGGAGAAGAGGGTGAGTGCAACCTCCAGCCCAAGCAAGATCCAGCCGAGGAAGATAGAACCATCCAGGAGGCCGTTTAGGGGTTCAAATTGCTCAAACTTTACGAGTGGAACTTGAGTTTCCATGACTCCCAGAGGTACCTGTGTGTCCACGACCACCAAGGGTTCCTCTGCATCCACGGGGACGAACGGGATCCACTGCATCCCGTATCAAGGACACAAAGATCACCAGTGTGGAGTAGAATCCCCCGAAGGTCTTCCTAACAGGGGGATCATGTACTCCTAGAGCAAGGTGCCTCCTGATAACGTTGATGAGGCGATGGTAGTATCGCACTCGCTGAGGTGCATAGGCTGCCTGCTGCCGCAGGTCCAAGACGTTCCTACCAGTGTGGCAGAAGGTGACAAAGAAGTCCATGACGGGAACAATGGTCCCCTGGACCTCCATCCTCAGGGACAGTGACTCAAGCTCCAGCTCGCCCAGGAATGGGACATAGACTGAGTGAGTGACGATGTGTAGCTGTTCAGGGAAGCAGGTCAACATTTCCTGTTCTGCCAACAGAAAGATGTTGGTCACGTTCAACAGAACTGATATAGCTCCCACCAAGATCACCACTAAGACGGCAACAAACTTAGAACAACCCACTACAAACGCTGTGTTTACTTACTAAAATAAAGATTGATATGTAATGGTAAAGGCTAATGAATGTGACATAGTATCCTACATAACAGAACATAGTTACGTTCAGATGATCAAAAATGAAAAGGGTCGTTAATAGATTTTGGGGTGTACAACATAGTGAAGATTGAAGGTATAGATGTTCGGGTGCAGGATATAGTGAAGATCGAATGTGTAGCTGTTGGGGTGTAGGGTGTAGCGATGACTGTAGGCGTATCTGTTCCTGTGTAGGATATAGCGATGATTGAGGGTGTAGCTATTAGGTAGTAGGGTGCAGTGAAGATAAAAGGTGTAGCCGTTAGAGTGTTGTGAAGTTTGAAGGTGTAGCTGTTGGGTTGTAGGATGTAGTGAAGATTGAAGGTGTAGCTATTGGGATGTAGGATGAAGTGAGAATTGAAAGTGCATCTGTTGGGGTGTAAGATATCGCGATGTTTGAAGGTGCAGTTGTTGGGGTGTATTATGTAGTGAAGATTGAAGGTGTTGCTGTTGGGAAGTAAGATGTAGTTAGCATTGAAAGTGTAGCTGTTGGGGTGCAGGATATAGCGATGTTTGAAGCTGTAGCTACACCTTCAAACATCGCTATATCTTTATATCCAAACAGATACAGCTTCATTCCTCACTATATCCTACGTCCCCAACAGCTACACCTTTAATCATCATTACATCCTACACCCTAACACTAAACCTTCAAACATCCCTTTATCCTTTACGCCAACAGTTACACTTTTAATCATCACAACATCCTACACCCCATAGCTACACCTTCAAACTTCACTACACCATAATGGCTGAACCTTTGATCTTCACTACACCCTTTTCCCTAAGGGCTAGACCTTCAATCATCTCTATATCCTACAACAGAACAGTTGCACCTTCAATCATCACTACATCCTACTCACCAACAGCAACACCTTCAATCTTCACTCCATAGCACATCACAACAGCAACACCTTCAATCTTCATTACATCATACACCCCCAACAGCTATACCTTCAGTCTTCACCTAATCCTACACCCCAACACCTACACCTTCAATCTTGACTATACCCCACACCACAATAGCTACACCTTCAGTCTCCACAATGTTCTACATCCCAAGAGCTATCAACGACCATATTCATTTTTGATCATCTGAACGTAACTTGTTTTTTTATGTAGGATGTGATATTCATTAGCCTCTAGCATTACATTTCAATCATTTTATAAGTAAAACAGCGTTTGTAATGGGTTGCTCCAAGTTTGTTGCCGTCTTAGTGGTGATCTTGGTGCTAGTTATATCTGTTATGTTGAACGTGAGAAACACTTTCCTGTTGGCAGAACAGGAAAGGTTGATCTACTTCCTTGAACCACAACACATCGCCACTCAGTCTATATACCCATTCCGGGGCCAGTTGGAGCCTAAGCCATTATCCCTGAAGAAAAAGTCCAGGTCAACAATGTCCCCGTTCTGGATTTCGTTGTCACCTTTTACCAAACTGATAGAAACGTCTTGGACCTAAGCACCTCAACAAGTACCATACTACCAGCGCCCCATCGTCGTTATCAGGAGGCAACTTGCTCTAGGAGTACACGTCCCTCACACCCGTTAGGAAGACCTTCGGGGAATTCTACCCCACACTGGTGATCTTTGTGTCCCTGAGACGGCAAGCAGTGGATCCCGTCGTCCACGTGGATGCAGAGGTCGTGAACACACAAGTCATCTGATGACTTTTCAGTATTTTGATCTCCTAAACAGCATTTTGGATGGCTATATCTGCCTCGGCTGGATCTCTTTTGTGCTGCAGGTTACACTCTCCGTCTTCTTCTGGAAAACTTTCCAGAGAATCTATTACCGACGACGAGTACGCCATGAGTCTCAAGCTGGAACTGACGGGCAATATTGATCATGAATGAGGGTCAAGGGCGCACGCAATCGCTGGGACAAACGCCACAGGCGTTATTGAGTATGAGGCTGTGAATGAAAACTTCATTATTTAGTGTGAGGGGTTAAGCGAGGAGTGGAGCGCACCTTTAGATTCGTATTTTTTATATTATACTAAAGAAGTATATTTATTGACATATTTTCCTGTGTCATTTTCTCGATAAAACAAACAGTTATTGATATGAGTTGCAGGATATAGTGAAGTTTGAATGTTTAGCTGTTGGGGTATAGGATGCTGTTAAGATTGAAGGTGTAGCAATTGAGGCGTAGAATATAGAGATGATTGAAGGTGTAGCTGTTTGGGTGAAGGATATTGCGATAACTGAAGGTGTAGCCGTTATGGTGTTGGGTGTAGTGGAGATTGAAGGTGTGATCGTTATGGTGCAGTGACGGTTGAAGGTATAACCGTTAGGAGGCATTGAAGGTTAAAGGTATAGCCATTCTACGCAAACAGTTACGTCCTCAATTTTCGATATACCATACACTCGATAAGCTACATATTTAATCTTCACTATATCCTACACCGCAAATCAACACCTTCAATCTTCACTTTATATTACATCCCAACATCTACTTCAATCTTCACTACATCGTACTGCCCAACAACTACACCTTCAATCTTCACTACATCCTACACCCCAACAGCTACACCTTCAATCTTCACTACATCCTACAGCCCAACAGCTACACCTTCAATCTTCACTACACTGTACAGCCCAACAACTACACATGCAATCTTCAATCCTACACACAAACAGCTGTACTTTCAATATTCACTATATTCTCCACCACAACGGCTACACGTTCAATCTTCACTATATCCTACACCTCAAGAGCTAACAACGACCCTTTTCAATTTTGATCATCTGAACGTAACTATGTTCTGTTATGTAGGATATAAAACATCAATCATTGGCCTTTAGTATTACATATTAAGTTTGTTATCTATAGGTAAACACAGCATTTATAATAGATTCCACGAAGGTTGTGGCCATCTTTGTGGTAATCTTAGTGGGATTTATATCAATTCTGTTGGCAGAACAGGAAATTGACCTGCTTCCTTGAACAGCAACACATCGCCACTCACTCCGTCCATGTCTCATGAAGAAAAAGGTCCAGGTCACCAATGTCCCCGTTCTTGACTTCTTTGTCACTTTCTACCACACTGATAGGAACCTCTTGGACCTACGGCAGCAGGCAGCCCAAGCAACTCAACAAGTAACATACTTCCAGCGCCTCATTGCCGTTATCAGGAAGCATCTTGCTGTAGGAGTACATATCCCCTCCTTTAAGAAGCCCTTCAGCGGATTCTACTTTCCACTGGTGATCTTTGTGTCCCTGAGACGGGAAGCAGTGGCTCCCGTCATTCATACGTGGATGCAGAAGAACCCTTGGTTGTTGTGGACACACAAGTACCTCAGGAAGTCGTGGACACACAAGTTCCCCTGGTGATTTTTAGTTATTTTGACCTCCTAAACGGCCTCCTGGATGGCTCTATCTTCCTCGCCTGGATCTTGCATGGTCTGGAGGTTGTACTCGCCGTCTTTTTTCCTAAACAACTTTCCAGAGAATCTATTACGAACGACGAGAACGTCATAAGCCCTAAGCTGGGACTGACGGGCAATATGGGCCACGAATGAGGGTCAAGGGTGCATGTAGTCGCTGCTCGAAACGCCACCGGCGATGTTTAGTATGAGGGTGTAAATGAGGACCTCATTATTTAGCGTGAGAGGTTAAGCGACGAGCGGAGCGCACCTTTGAATATCAGTTTTTATATAATCTTTTACTAAGGTAGTATATCTATTAACTTATTTTCTTGTGTCATTTTCTATATAAAACATACAGTTATTGAAAAGAGGTGTGGGATGTAGTGGAGTTTGAATGTGTAGCTGTTGGGATATAGGATGTTGTGATGTTTAAAGGTGTAGCTGTTGGGGTATACGATATTGCGATGACTGAAGGTGTAGCCATTATGATGTGGGCTGTAGTGAAGTTTGAAAGTGTAGCCGTTTGGGTAGAACGGTTACACCTTTAAATTTCACTGCATCCTACCGACTATTCCTTCAACCTTCACTATACCTTAACGGCTATATTCTACACCCAAAGAGCCACACCTTCAATCTTCACTATATCCTAAGCCCCAACAGATATATCTTCAATCTTCACTGCATCCAACACCCCAAAAGCTATCAACAACCCCTTTCAGTTTTAATCATCTTAACGTAACTATGTTCTGGTTTGCTACGTCTTACATCTCATCAGTTAAACTTTCATTCTTCCCTACATTTGACACCCCAGCAGCAACACCATCAATCTTCACTACATCCTAAGCACCAACAACTACACCTTCAATCTTCAATACATCGTACAGTCCAACAACTACATCGTCATACTTCACTATATCCTACACCCTCAACTGCTGCACCTTCAATCTTTACTATATCCTACACCACAACAGCTACACCTTCAATCTTCACTTTGTTCTACACCCCAAGAGCTATTAACGACCCGTTTCAATTTTGATCACCTTAACGTAACTATGTTCTGTTACGTATGAGATAATATAGCACTCATTAGATTTTAGCATTACATATCAAGCTTATTACTAATAAGTAAAAACAGCGTTTGTAATGAGTTACTCCAAGGTTGTGGCCCTCATGGTGGTGATCTTGGTGGGAGTTATATCAGATCTGTTGAACGTGACCAACACCTTCCTATTGGCAGAACAGGAAAGGTTGACCTGCTTCCTTCAATAGCAACACATCGCCACTCACTCCGTCCATGTCCCATTCCTGGGCCAGTTGGAGCCCGAGCCTGTGTCCCTGAGGAAGGAGGTCCAAGTAACCAGATCACCAATATTCCGTTCCCTGACTTCTTTGTCACCTTCTACCACACTGATAGGAACGTCTTGGACCTGAGGCAGCAGGCAGCCCAACCACCTCAGCAAGTACCGTACTACCAACGCCTCATCGCCGTTATCGCGAGGCACTTTGCTGTAGGAGTACATGTCCCCTCTGTTAAGAAAACCTTCGGAGGCAGTGGCTCCCGTCGTCCACGCGGATGCAAAGGAACCCTTGGTGGTCGTGGACACACAAATACCTCAGGATGTCGTAGATACACAAGTTCCCTGGCGACTTTTGAGTATTTTGACCTCCTAAACAGCCTCCTGAATGGTTCTATCTTCCTCGGCTGGATCTTGCTTGGGTTGGAGGTTGCACTCGCCCTCTTTCTCTTCTGAAAAACTTTCCAGGGACTATTACTGACGACGAGGATACCCTCAGCTCCAAGCCGGAACTGACGGGCAATATTGGCACGCAAACGCTCGGCCAAACGCCAACGTTGTTGTTGAGTATGAGAATCTGAATGAAGACCTCATGATTTAGTGTGAGGGATTAAGCGAAGAGTGGAGCGCACTTTTGGATGTGTATTTATATATATAATATTACAATAAGGCTGTATATTCATTGACTTATTTTCCTGTGTCATTTTCCAGCTAAAACTTAAAATTATTGAAATGAGGTGTAAGATATAATGAAGTTTAAATGTGTAGCTTTTTGGGTGTAGGATATTGTGAAATTTAAAGGTGTAGATGCTGGGATGTAAGATATAGCAATAACTGAAGGTGTAGATGTTGGATTGTAGAATATTGTGGTGATTGAAGGTGTAGGGTGTAGTGAGGTTTGAAGGTGTATCCGTTAGGGTTGAGTGAAGTTTAAAGGTCCAGCCATTCTACCCAAAAAGCTACATCTTCAAACTTCGCTATATCCTACAACCCAAGAGCTACACCTTCAATCTTTATTATATCCTACACCCAACAACTACTCCTTTAATCTTCACTACATCCTACACCCCAAGAGCTACACCTTCAAACATCGCTAGTACCTACATCCTAAGAGTTATACTTTCAATGTTCACTACATCATACTCTTCAGCAGCAACACCTTCAACCTTATCTACATCTTACACCCCCAACAGCTACAACTTCAAAGTTCACTACACCCTACACCTTAATGGGTATACCTTCAACCATCGCTATATCCTACACCGAAACAGCTACATCTTCAATCTTCACTACACGCTACACCCCAACAGCTACACCTTCAATCCTCACTTTATCCTACACACCAATAGCTATCACCGACCCCATTCCATTTTGATCATCTGAACGTAACTATGTTCTGTTATGCATGATATTATACAACATTCATTAGAAGGGTCTTGGTCTTGCGGCATTAGGCATCCCACACACCTCAGCAAGTGCCATACTACCAGCGCCTCATCGACGTTATCAAAAGGCACCTTGTTTCAGGAGAACATGCCCGCACCCCCTCCCTCCCGCCGTTAGGAAGACCTTCGGGGAGTCTACTACACACTATTGACCTTTGTGTCCCTGAGACGGCAACCAGTGGATCCCGTTGTCCACTTGGTTCCTGGACACACAGGTACTTCAGGAGATCGTGGATACACAAGTTCCACTGGTGACGTTTGAGTTTTTTGATCTCCTAAACGGCCTCCTGGATGGCTCAATCTCCTCGACTGGATTATGCTTGGGTTGGAGGTTGCACTCGCCTTATTTCTCCTCTGGAAAACTTTCCAGCTATTCCATTACCGACGAAGAGTACGCGCTCAGCCCCAGGATGGGACAGACAGGCAATATGGACCACGAATCGGGGTCAAGGGCGCACGCGAACGCTTGGTCAAAAGCCAAAGACGTTGTTGAGTATGAGGTTCTGAATGAGGAACTCAGTTTTTACTGTGAGGGGTTAAGTGAGGAGTGGAGCACACCTTTTGATGTGTATTCTTATACAATACTATAATAAGGCAGTGTATCTATTGATTTATTTTCCTGTTTCATTTTCCAGCTAAAGCATAGAATTATTGAAATGAGGTGTAGAATGTAGTGAAGCTTGAATATGTAGCTGTTGGGATGGATGATGTTGTAAAGTTTAAAGGTTTGGCTGAAGGTGTAGTTGTTGGGATGTTGGATATTTCGATGATTGAAGGTGTAGCCATTAGGATGTAGGGAGTGGTGAAGATTGAGGATGTAGTCGTCAGGGTGTAGTGAAGTTTGAAGTTGTAGCCGTTAGGATGTAGTTGAAGTTTAAAGGTGTAGCCGTTCTACCCAAATAGCTACACCTTCAAACTTCGATATATCCTACACCCAAAGAGATACACCTTCAATATTCACCATATCCTTCACCCCAACAGTTACACCTTCAAACATCGCTATATCCTACACTCCTACAGCTAAGCTTTCAATATTTACTACATCCTACACCCCAACACCAACTCCTTCAATCATTACAATACCCTACACCCCAACAGCTACACCTTTAAACTTCACTACACTCTAAGAGCTACACTTTCAATATTCACTACATCCTACACCTTAATAGCTACACCTTCGATCATCCCTATATCTTACATACGAGCAGCTACACCTTCAGTCTTCACTACACCCTACAATCAACCAACAATACCCTCAGTCTTCATCATACACCCGAAAGGCTAAACCTTCAATCTTCACCACATCGTACAGCCCAACAACTACACCTTCAATCTTCACTATATCTTGCACCTCAATAGCTACACCTTCATTCTGCACTATGTGCTACACCCCAAGGGCTACACCTTCAATCTTCACTATATTACACACCTCAACAGTTACACTTACAATCTTCGCTATATCCTACACCCCAAGAACTCTCAACGATCCCTTTCAATTTTGATCCAAACATAATTATGTTCTGTAATGCAGGATATAATATAACATCCATTAGCCTTTCGCATTACATATCAGGTTTGTTATTAGTAAGTAAACACAGCGAATGTAATGGGTTGCTTCAAGGTTGTGGCCGTTTTGGTGGTGATCTTGGTGGTAGGTATATCAGTTCTCTTGAACGTGACCAACATTTTTCTGCTGGCTGAACAGGAAAGGTTGACCTGTTTCCTTGAGCAGCGACACCTCTACTCACTCCGTCTATGTCCCATTCATGGGCCAGTTGGAGCTTGAGCCAGTGCCTCTGAGAAGGGAGGTCCAGGTCTTGGACGTTTTTGTCATCCTCTACCACACTGGTAGGAACGTCTTGGTTTTGAGGCAGCAGGCAGCCCAATCACCTAAGCAAGTGCCATACTATCAGCGCCTCACTAACGTTATCAGGAAGCAGCTTTTTGTAGGAGTACATGTCCCCCCTGTAAAGAAGACCTTCGGGAGATACTACTCCACACTGGCGACCATTGTGTCCCGATGACGGTAAGCAGTGGATCCCGTCGTCCACGTGGATGCCGAGGAACCCTTGGTGGTCGTGAACACACAAGTACCCCAGGAGGTCGTGGATACTCAGGTTCCTCTCGTAACGTTTGAGTATTTTGAACACCTAAATGGCATCCTGAATGGTTCCATCTTCCGCGGCTGGATCTTACTTGGGCTGTAGGTTGCACTCGCCGTCTTCCTCTCCTGGAAAACTTTCCAGCGACTGTATTACCGACGACGAGTACGCCCTCAGCCCCATGCTGGGACTGACGGGCAATATGGCGCACGCAAATATTGAGTCAAACGCCAACGGCGTTGTTAAGTGAGGGTGTGAATGAGAATCTCATTATATAGTGTGAGGGGTTCAGCGAGGAGTGAAGCGCACCTTTGGATGTGTATCTTTATACAATATTATGATAAGGCAGGATATTCACTGACTTTTTTTCCCGTGTCTTTTCCAGCTAAAGCATAGAGTTATTGAAATGAAGTGCAGAATGAAGTCAAGTTTGAATGTGTAGATAATGGGGTAGTGGATGTTGTAAGTTTATAGGTTTAGCTTTCGGGATGTAGGATATTGCGATGATTGAAGGTATAGCCATTAGGATGTCAGGTGTAGTGAAGATTGAAGGTGTACCCATCAGAGTCTAGTGAAGCTTAAAGGTGTATCCGTTAGGGTGTACTTGAAGGGAAAGGTGTAGCCAATCTACCCAAACAGCTACACCTTGAAACTACGATATGTCCTACACCCTAAGAGCCACACCTTCAATCTTCACTATATCCTACACTCCTGCAGCTACACCTTCAAACATCGCTATATCCTACACCCCAACAGCTAAACTTTCAATCTTCACTACATCTTACTCCCCAACAGCTACATCTTCAAACTTCACTGCACACCAACGGCTACCTCTTCAATCTTCACTACACCCTATACCCTAATGGCTACATCTTCAATCATCGCTATATCCTACACCCGAAAAGCTACGAGTTCAATGTTCACTACATCCTACACCTCAGCAGCTGCACCTTCAATCCTCAGTACACCAGACATCCCAACAGTTACACCAGTTACACCTTCAATCTCTAATATATCTTTCACCACAGCAGCTACACCTTCAATCTTCACTATATTCTACAACCCAACAGCTTTACCTTCAATCTTCACTATATCATACATCACAACAGTTAATACCTTCCATCTTCATTATATCCTACACCCCAAGAGCTATCAACGAAGCTTTTGAATTTTGATCATCTAAACGTTATTTTCTGTTATGTAGGATATATCATAACACTCATTAGACTTTAGCATTACATATCAAGCTTGTTACTAGTAAGTAAACGCAGCGTTTGTAATGCGTTGCTCCAAGTTTATTGCCGTCTTAGTGGTGATCTTGGTTGGATTATATCAGTTCTGTTGAACGTGACCAACACCTTCCTGTTGGCAGAACAGAAAAGGTTGACCTGCTTCCTTCAACAGCGACACATTGCCACTCACTCCGTCTATGTATCATTCCTGGGCCAGCTGGAGTCCGAACCAGTGACCCTTAGGAAAGAGGTCCAGGTCACCAATGTCTCTGTCCAAAACTTCTTTGTCACCTTCTACCACACTGGTAATAACGTCTTGGATTTGCGGCAGCAGGCGGCCCAAGCATCTAGGCAAGCACCATACGACCAGCTTCTCATTGTCGTTATCAGGAGGCACCTTTCGGTAGGAGCATATTTTCCTTCCATTAGGAAGACCTTGGGGGATTCTACTTCACGCTGTTGACTTTTGTGTCCCTGAGACGGGAAGCAGTGGATCCCGTAGGCGACGTGGATGCAGATGAACCAATTGTGGTCGTGGACACATAAGTACCACAAAAGGTTTTGGACATAACGTTCCTTTGGTGACTTTTGAGTATTTTGACCGCACCTTTAGATGTGTAATTGTATATAATATCATAAAAAGGCAGTATATCTATTTACTTATTTTCCTGTGTCATTTTCCAGCTAAAACACAAAGTTACTGAAATGAGGTATAGAATGTGAAGAGTTTGAATGTGTATCTGTTGGGGTGTAGGATATTATAAAGTTTGAAGGTGTATCTGTGGGGGTGTAGAATATAGCAATGAATGAAGGTGTAATTGTTGGGGGTGCAGTATATTGCGATTATTGAAGGTGTAGCCATTAGGATGTAGGGTGTAGTGAAGATTGAAGATGTAGCCATTAGTGTTTAGTGAAGTTTGAACGTGTTGCCCTTAGAGTGTAGTGAGTTAGAAGGTGTATCCGATATACCCAAACATGTACACCTTCAAACTTCATTATATCCTAAACCCAAACAGCTACACCTTCAAACTTCACTACATCCTACACCCGAACAGCTACACCTTCAATCTTCACCACACTTACACCCCAACAGTTACACCTTCAATCTTCACTTCTTCCAACACCTCGACAGTTACACCTTCAATCTTTAGTACATCGTAGCCACCAACAATTACACCTTCAATCTTCACTATATCCTACACCCTAACAGCTACACCCTCATTCTTCACTATATTCTACACCCCAAGAGCTTTCAACAACACCCTTCAATTGTGAACATCTAAGCGTAACTATGCTCTGTTATGTAGGATATAATATAACATTCCTTAACTATCACCATTAAATATCAAGCTTGTTATTAGTAAATAAACACAGCGTTTGTAATGGGTTGCTCCAAGGTTTTGTCCGTCTTGGTGATAATCTTGGTGGGAGTTACATCAGTTCTGTTGAACGTGACCGACACCTTCCTGTTGGCAGAACAGGAAAGGTTGACACATCGCCGCTCACTCCGTCTGTGACCCATTCCTGGGCTAGTTGGGGCCCGAACCATTGTTCCTGAAGAATGAGGTCCAGGTCACCAATGTTCTCGTCCTGGACTTCTTTGTCACCTTCTACCACACTTGTAGGAACGTCTTGGCCCTACGGCAGCAGGCAGCCCAAGTACCTCAGCAAGTACCCTATTACTAGCACCCCACCGCCGTTATCAGGAGGCACCATTAGGAAGACCTTGACGACTCATTGAGACCCGTTATGATATTCAGTCCAATTCACATCCTTCACCTGACTCACCTCTCCCCATGTGACATGACCCTGAGTGATTCCGTATACCCTACACAATTACCTGCCCGTCCAGTATGTTGTCTCCGTACGCTGTTTCATGACTCCAAACCTCACCCTCACCAGTTTGTTTGAATCAATATGTTCATATGTTATAACTCACCACATCTTTAACTGACAGTCTAGGGTGTCGTATTCATATGTCGTTCCGTATAAACCTCACCCCCAGCTATCCATGCAGGGTGAAGTATCCGTGTAAACCTGACCCTTACCAGGTCACTCGGGGTGACATACCCTTAACTGCCAAAGCGTCGCCATCACTAGACAATTTGGCCAATTGTTGCAGATTCGAAAGACTGACGACACATTTTACTGTCTGGCGAATGACTGTCGACACAAGTTTTCGCCAGACCCTAACGCTGGTGATGGAAAGATCATTTGTTTTGTGTGAGTCAAATGCCACATAAACCCCCCGGGAAGCAATAAACTAGAGCCATGTTTCTGTGCTGACGGCTGCCAGAACCGCACTCAAAGAGGGTCATCCAGACCGAACCCCGAAATAGGATGCTTTTTACGGCACCAGGCGAGCAGTCATGCCGGGAATGTCACACTTGATTATTTACAAGACGAAGTTTAACGGTCCTTTCAGTCTGCCATTCAACGGGCTGTGTCATGTTGCGTGTTGTAGGAAGTGCAGAACTGCGGCTATCAGAACCAAAGGGTACAGCGTCCTCATGAAGATATTAAGTTAAATGTCATGATGGTATCACCCTCAAATGAAATTGTTAGAGTACGTTCTGTCAGTGTTTTGATTCCATACTCATTTGACTTGAAAAGGATTATAGGCTTGTCAGACTTGATTCGATACTTGTTGAAGCTGATATGATGAAATCTTTTGCAGGTCATACGTAATGAAAACTTAAGCCTTGATAATTCTGATTACTATGCTACCTGACTTTGTCAGGTTTCATAATAAATCGCAACCTACTCAGACTTTGAGAAAGATACAAACTCTCCTTTGGGAAATCTGTTCGAGATTCTAGTCTAAGCAAACTTAATAAAATTTCTTGGACATCATAGAAATGGTTCCCTCCTGAGAAATGCTAAAAATGCGTGCCTTTGTAGACGACATAAATCTCTTCTTTGGTGAACTTATTAAAAGTACCAAACAAGATGATTTGATAAAGATTCCATTTGTTCATGAGCTTTGTAAGGATCACAGTGTGACAAGATTTTTCTGACCCAGTAACCCATGTGGATTAGTTTTATCATATCTCTTATCGAAAGGTGGGTGGAATTATCTCTTCCTTGCTTCACATTCATTTCCAACTACAGCATTCACACGTCAGGCATTTACCCCCGAGCTGAGCGACATCAGTCTAAGCAGGCCAAAATCTTGGTTTAATATGACCTGAAAAATTTATGAACCTTTTCCGAAGGGTAGATATATTCTGACATACCTTGAGGTGTTCTTCCCTCTTACCTAGAAAATATCCTGTGATAACGTCCATATACTGACGTACACAAAGCTATGTAGCCTGTGCCTAACAGGGAAAGCTAAAGGGATAAGTGTTAAAGAATAGGAAAGGTGAGGGTTTATCAGAGGTTGATTTGTACTGTAACCAGCAGAGAAGATATTTAAAAACACAGGCGTATCGTGTAGTCTGACTTGCTATCATTTCACTTTCTTTCAAAATTAAGAGAAAAGAAAAAGAAACTGTTTCAGCTTACCATTGCAATGCTTTTCTACCATTTTAGTGATGAAAGAAACAATAAATAGTTTCTCTCTTTTTGAACGACGCCTCAAGTCTGAAAAAAGTCAAAATAGACAAATTTCACAGGATGTTTCATGTGAGTAACATTTCATCTTACATTTCATTGATGAATTTGAAACTTAGCGAGAGGACAAGTAGAGACTGGGTCATGCTGATGAAAGGAATGAGTTATGGTATTGAAAAGAAAAGCAATCGTTATCAGGAATGTGATTAAAGGAATCAATAATTCCGACAAAATACACAGCATTGTTGATAGAACGATAATAATGTTCGTGAGGAAATCATCAGTGTTGATTAAGAGCTCAGTAATATATGTGTAAAACGGGTAACAGATTTTTAGAAGAAATTGAAGTAGTTCATTTTTTTTTTTTTTCATATGGATAAGATAACAGACTTTGATAAACTATGATTTTATAGGATACTTTTGTGGATATGTAAACTGTGCTATTACCTAATAAGCATTTTTTTTTTATTTTGACAGCATTGGCCAGCATTAGCTGGATGTGCCTAGAACATGAGGGGCTTCTAACTTAAAATAAACTGATGACGCCAGTTATTGCTGAAATTTCTTAGACACACCATATTCATATTTCTTTTATGCATCTTAACTTGCAGTAATGTTGCTCGATACTCATCGTCGACAACGCAGATATATCCTCGGGTTTCAATCACGTTCTCAGCGGAGAGGTATTGGACTACATGGTTGATTTTATTCATCTTTTAAACCGTTTTCAACTACTTTATCGCCATATCCAAAAGTGAGAAGTGTCTATCTTTTTATTTCACTTGTCAGGGATTTCTTTCCATCATTCCACATTGAGAACACGAGGCAATGCTAAAGAGATATATTCATCCAGTTCGTAATGAAAACTTTCTTCAGACCAGTCTACCCGGAGAGGCGTTTCCATTACATCTCTACCTTAAGAGTTTTTGTCTGACCCTCATCTCTAAGCAGATTCTACCAGTACAGACTAAAGTGTTTCTGCTCCCATAAAATGAGGGATTTGTTACTCCTAATCGTACTCTTATCTATTTTTCTTTCAACGGTTCTATACCAAATATCCTCTGCCTACTTCACAATAAAATTCTCTCTTAAACCTCTCCTTTCAAGCTACTGTTTCAGCTTCAATAAAGAATTTCTTAATCCCACGGCAATCTAAGGAATACCAGCCCGTCATTTCACACTGATAACATCTCCCCTCCACTTCACATTGAATTCTTTACGTTTCAAACTCCACATGAAAAATTGTCACTTGTTCTGTTCCAGGGCACGAGCACATCAAAAAAAACCACATGAATGAAACTGTCCTTCACTTCCATCAGGAGAATTACATGAATTCGTGGACAGTAATTAAATAAATGTGGATTCAGCAATACATACAGGAACATGTTTCACCTACCTGGCTGTAGTTCAGAAGATAAGCTGTATAACTTATCTCAGGGCATAGGGCCATTCAACCTATAAGAGCAAAAATTATTTATGAAGCAGAAATTTTGGTATGAATAATGCAAAACAAGAAAAAAATATTATATTAAGAATACGATAATCTTTTCCTAAAGCGAGGGTATGAACACACATACCCACACT
>JAYMFT010222690.1:0-11324 GCA_038088735.1 Panulirus argus | reverse complement strand
ATATATATATATATATATATATATATATATATATATATATATATATATATATATATATATATATATAAAAGGTTGAAATTTAAAGACATATGAAAATAATATGACAGAATACTGACGTTACCGACAAATGTTGATATTGATGTTGGTCTTGTGGAGAGGCAATGCGGGTCTACTATTGCCGCCACAGCACTTGGACAGGAAAACTGCTGTAGCTGACTGTGGGCACAGCACTTTTGGAGCGTAACTGCTGCGGCGAAATGTGATAAAACAGCACATCTGTTTTAAGTCTGGGGATAGACAGCAGTGCGGCCGGACGGTGTAGCGCACCTTGGCCTTGACCACCGCTCGGCTACTTCAGCATCTCCTAACTGACGCTAAGTACGTTCGGGAGATCTGTAGCGGTGGTGGGAATATACTACAATTTGGGCAGAAAATTTACAACAGCTGGCTGTGGTTACACTGTAACAAAGGTGGGATATCGCAACAGCTGACTGTGGTAATACTGTAACAAAGGTGGGATATCGCAACAGCTGACTGTAGTAATACTGAAATAAAGGCAGGATATCACAACAGATGACTATGGCAATACTACAATTAAGGTGGGATATGGCAACAGCTGACTGTGGTAAAACTACAATAAAGGTGGGATATCGCAATACCTGACGGTGATAATACTGCAGTAGAGGAACGATATAGGAACAACTGCCTGTGGTAATACTGTAATAAGGGTGGAATATCGAACAGCTGAATATGTTAATACTGTAATAAAGGTGGGATATAGCAAAAGCTGACAGTGGTAATACTGTAATAAAGGTGGGATATCGACACAGCTGACTGGTAAAAACGCTGCATTTAAAAGGGATATAGCAACAGTTTAGGAGGGATATAGAACAGTTTAGGAGGAGTATAGCAACAATTTAGGAGGGAAATAGCAAAAGCTGATTGCAAATTCTGCCCTCTAGGAAGAAACTGAAGCTCTTGACAGTCAACAAGACAGTATAACAAAAAATATAACAACTGTTGACAGTATATCGTACTCTGGGCATCACAGATCGTCTGCGATGGTACGATAAGCCATAAATATGTCAAACAAGGAGGTCAATCAGCACCAGGATACTGCATCAGTGTGGGCTGAAACGGGAGGCCATCTACAGGATAATCTGTGCCTCTGTCATCAAAACATAACTTTCATCTCAGCGAAAGGTGTTCGCTCTATATACTATTCTGTGAATACAAATTATTCGAACCCTGTTGATGTGTGTGTGTGACTGACACGCTCCTCAGCTGGCACTAAAAACATTCTCCTTCCATCTTGCTATGTCAGTGGAGCACCTTCCTTCTAGGCAGTCGTGTATAAGTCGAACACCTCCGTCAGGAGGCTAATGTCATCGTGATGGATCTAGCTGCTTGCTTCTTTGAGGTGGGAGGCGCCTTTACGGTAGCCAACTCAGGAGGAATTTCGGTATTTCAGGTTTACGATCTTGAAAGCCCAATGGCGGTTTTCGTAAGCCACACTTATCAAACACCATTATTCTTTGGGGGCAACTCAGTCTCTTCGTCATGTTTCGTCCAGAATTTCTCGATCTCCTTCAGCGTTCGGCCCCGGGTCTCCGGCACAATGAAGATGACGAAGAGCAAGTAGGCCACACACCCGAGGCAGTAGCACCAAAACAAACCATGCAGGCCAATCAGCGACTTGACGTCTCCGAAAGTCTTGGAGACGAGGAAGGACGTGATGGCGTATCCCGTGACGGTGATCCCCAGGCCCAAGGAGCGTACAGGACCCGGCAGTAACTCCGCCGCCATCAGCCACGTCACCGGACCCACGCCCACGGACATCCCCAACATGTAAATCACCAAGGACATCAGGGGTAACCAGGTGACCCGCGTTATGTCATACTCTCTGGCCTGCAAGAAGAAGAAAGTCCCAATCGTCCCTGTGGCCAAAGCTGTCAAAGAGTTCCCACCTATTAGAAGGTATCTCCGAGGGATGCGGTGGAGCATAGCCGACCCGAGGAAGTTGAATGCAAAGCGCGCCAAACCGATGACAACGGAACTAGAAAACGGATCCAGTCCCACTCCAGCTAGCTGGAAGATCGTCACGATATATACAGTTAGGACGGAAAGACCTGAAAATTCTTTGAGCATTAGTAGGGTCACGGATATTGTCATAGGGAGAGCGTTCGCCCTCCTCCTCACCAGCTGCAGCGATTGGCGAAACGAAGAATTCTTTTCGGAGTTCTTGAGTTCTGTTACCTCTTGGAATGCCTCCTCCGGCGAGTCTCGTAGCCTTAGGAGGGTCGATATGGCCTTCTCTTCCTTTCTCTTCCTGAGAAGCCACGGCGGAGACTCCGGCGCCCTCAACAAGCCGATGAAACTTGGCACGCTAGTGGTTAAGGGGAGAAGCCAGGCGGCTGTGTACCAGCTGAGGTACTTGGCCATCAAGTAGCACAACACGAGGCCCAGCGAAGCCCAGCATTCAATGAGGCTGCTCACCATGCCTCGGTGGCGGGCGCTGCTCACCTCACACGGGTATATGGAGATCGTTGGGTTCAGCAGTGCCACAATTGTTCCCTGAAAACCAGAAAGAAATTTTTCACTGCTTGGCATTCCTTTGTATAGAGGGCATGGATAAATACAAATAAAATCTCATTACTGAAATGCACTGTACTTTTCAGTCATACCTAAAGACTTACGTCTATTGCTCTCCTTTAGTGTCTCCTGCTTTAGTATGAGTTCTTTTACCACAAGCTTAACCACACACAACATCACCTTTGACTTCGTCGTGTCTACATTCCTCAACATCTAAAGCCTTCAGTCATGCACAACACTGTTCTGAATTCATTCGTCCCTTCTTTGAATTCGAGCCAAGCTTCCTTCTAAACTTGCACTCATGACTTTGCTACTCGTCTCCTCCCGCCTGTGAGTATTCAGTCTTTCTACTCATACTTACAGTCGTGAGTATACTTGTGGACAAGAGGGTGTCCCATCACCGGTGCATGACTAGACTGGTTTACCTCCGTATGAGACCTTTCCTAGGAGTTTAATGGACTCATTACCTGAATGACGCATCACCTGGATGATACACCTGACTGACCTATATCTAGATGACACACTCCTGACTGACCTATATCTAGGTGACACACTTGACTGACATATGCCTGGATGACATACCTAACTGACCTATACCTAAATCATACACCTGACTAACCTATACCTATATCACACACCTGACTAAACCTACACGGATGATACACCTGACTGACTGACCATACCTGGATGACCCTGGTAATCAGCAGGATGACTTGGGCTGCCCCAGCCTCCTGGACGAAGCGCCAGGACCCGAGGTGCATGGCTGCGAGGGAGAGGGAGAGGAGAGGCGAGAGGAGGACCTGGGTCCGTCTAGGGCCCAGCCTCTCACACAGAAGACCCCCGACCACAGACCCGGGGATGCACAGGAACAGAGGCACTGTGGCTGTAAAATATGGTGGCGCCACACGTTATTAATCCCGCCAAGAGACCAATAGTCAGTCTCGAGTGTAATTTTGAGTGATGGCTGAAACGCTATAGATCAAATATCAAACTGAAGTCATTAAGTAAATAGGCAACTAATTCTCTTTCCCGTTTTGAATGACTGATTTTCTATGGTGGTGAATGGCATTTAATCTACTAGGGGAAAACGGGAACTAATGAGAGAAACAGCTTCGCCGCGAGTCTTCAACAACCTGATCCACACTCGCCCTTACTGTCGGGTTCTCGCGTGACCGCTTTGACAGCCACATGCTGGGTTGAGATAAAGTCATAGCAACTCGATGAAAGCCACTGGCGTTACCGGTCTCCGTCAGCATGTGGCTCCGCCGAGAGCGAAAACTCACCATCGAGGCATGACACTCTCGCCGAAGAACTTCCCATCCCAAAAGAAGCCCATGTTTCCCTGTTACTGGTTGTAGCGCAGCCTAGAAGCTGCGGGAATCCCTGGAAAAGGGGTCATTGGAGTTACGATAATGATAATAATACTGTATATATACATATGTGTTTGTGTGTGTGTGTATGTGTGACGAACAGTAGGGTAGGGGGAGGTAGGGCTCAGTACTCAACTCATTGAGATTAAACGAGTTTAAGAATCATTGCTTGACATTAACGATCTACTACCACGAACTCTAATCTGCCGTGCCATAAAATCTCATCTCCTCCCCACTTGACGTCATACGCTTCCCAGTCTCAAACATCCGTCTTCTCTGCTGAGGACCCACGTTGTCCTGGGGTAAATGAGAGAAGTCTGTCTTGTATATGAAGTCTAGTGCAGGGAGATATCTGCAAATAACAGTAATACGAAGGTACCTACAAAGCGCTGCTTCGTCGAACCCTTCACCTCCGCTCTCCCTGCTCTCTGGCCTCTCCCTGTAACCACAAATCCCTCTCGTGCACCACTCTCCTCTCATATGAACTCAGAACCTCTTATATATATAGCACTCCTCTCAGTTCCTCCACTTCCCCCGGGCCAGCTCAACACCCGAGGGTGTTGCGAGGACAGATCAGTACAGAAATTATACCCAAGGTTGCCAGGCAGTTCTCGGTGCAGCAAATAGTATGTACCCTCTTCACGTATAAGTTACTTATATAACTTAATTGGGTAATGTTCCCAAGAACCTCCATTCAGCTATTGTTGTTTGGTACACTGATCTCTCAAAAATTGCCGTTGCTGCCTCGGAAACTGATGTCTCACTGATATGCTTCGCTGCCAAGTCTCTCTCTAACTGGTACTTCACTGTCAAGTCTATCACTGACTGTACGCAGACTGAATACTGTTCCCCCCAACCAACTGCTGGTCTAAATCTTGGCGTGGTGTTGACAGACGTTATGTCACGCAAACCTCAGCTCACACAGTTTCGGAGAGACTAGCCCTTATGTCATTTTACTATCAATTAATTACTTTCTATGCACTTCCTATGAAAGTCTCTTATACCACAGTGGCTTCAAAAATACCTCCTGCACCTCCAGAACGAGAGATAAACACGAAAGACTGTCTTCAGACATATAAAAGTCCGTCAAGTCATCGTGAGCTTGGCGCCACTCTGCAATATTTACGTCAATATCGAGACGGTCTGCTAAATAACCGCCACTGTTCCCGGAATGTTACCTCAGTGATTTTCTTGTTAGAAGAAGTCGGAGGGACATGAGTCCTCTCATTGTCTGTTTCCAACCTTGCAAAATCCTACCACACTTCACGTATTGTTGGGTTTTCATCCAATGTAAGTTAACAAAACACAAGTGGCAAAATGCTGTTCGGTTTGAAAGCTGCCAGTCATAGAATTCAAATACTGACAAGCAGATCTAACAAAAAAGACCAGAGAGCTGTTCGTAACACTCATCACATTGTGTTTATTTAAGAATAGAAAAACATTTTACTTATCTGATCAATACGCTGTCATAATCCACCTTGTGGAATAGGGGATATTCTTATCTTTGTTAATATGATTCTGTACACGTTTGGAAACATCATTTCAACAGTTAAAATACAAAGTAAAATTATATACCTTAAATTTTCTGGAGACTAGTATCTCTCTTCTCATCTTTTATTCGCGGTAAAAGAACTGCAAAATATGAATTAAAGTTCTCTTATCTGTACTTGTAACCGAGACCAATACACGATTTCACTTTCATGCAACATTTATAAACATCGACTGAGCGGGAGAGCTTCTGGGAGCTGCAGCTTCTTAAGAGAGGAAAGTGGCAACCTCAGTGGCAGATTTTGAACGCGTCAGGAAAAAAAAAGAATATATATATATATATATATATATATATATATATATATATATATATTTATATATATATCGTGTCAGTGAACGCGACGGGGTCGATGAACTTGCAGAAGCTGGTTGTAAGTTAATGGGATGTTTGTGACACTTTGGGATCTTACTAATACTCTGATCTCTGTTGTAGTACCGGCCCCTCCCACGACCTTTCCCTCTCTGATAGACCTGCCTCTATTTCTACTGACTGTCTATCGTCTCGCTAGTAATCTCTCTTCTGTTGAACATCATCTGTCTAGTAACACTCCTAATATCTCACTACTCTCTCAGACCTAGTTGTCTAATGATGTTCTCACTGGCCCATTTTCTCGTATCCAACGATAACACTCCACTCACGATTCCGGTTCACAGGTGATGTCCGTGCTTAATCCAACATCACCACACCTGTTGCAGGCCTAGAGGACCGTAAGTCCCTCAACTTTGATGTTATCTGGCTCAAAGTCTGTCTCCTAACTACCACACTTTTCCTTTGTTTCGTCCACTGCTCTCCTGCTTCTACAAATCTTATATCTTTCATCGACTATCTAAACTCTTGCCATGAGACTATGGCATCGTGTCATCCTAGAGCCGAGATCCTCTACCTAAGGGGATTTCAACGTTCACCATAGGCAATGGGTGAATTTCTCCCATGCGGATGGTGGGAGGATTGAAGCCCTCACGTTGTCCATTCTCAATGACCTAGAACAAATTATCTGTCCTTCAACACTAATCCTTTGCTCTGTATTACACAATCTCGCCCCCGGTTGGTTCAGCTGATCACATTCTCATGAATCTATCAGTTTCAACGCCACCTCTTCCTCCAACATTCCCTTCTAAACGTAAATATTGGCACCTCAACAAAGCTGAGTGGAATAACTTACGAGAAATTCTCTTCCGACTTTCCTCGAGTAAATTACTGTCTCTTACGCGGCGATGCTTCTGTCTCTGCCAAAACGCACAACAGAGGTTATTCCTGCGGAAATGGAAGGATTCATCCCCTCTTCCTCATAGACGACCTCTTATTCCAGTCCACGGTTCAACCGTTTCTGTTCTGTGGCCATTCGAGCAAGGGATCAGGCATATCGGGCTTGGAAAAACTCCCGTTCCTCCGACTCCCATTGCAGAATTTATCATTGCCCGTAATCAGTCAAGGACGTTATCCGTTATTTCTTCCCAAAGAAAGTGCGATAACCTATCCACGTCATCCACTGACAGGTTTTTCCGGTCTTTAGCTAAGGGCATAGCTAACAACTTCTGTCTCTCCCGTTGGCAAAGCAGCTCTCTTTAGTTCCCGTTTTGCCTCTAATTCGTAAAATACTTTCCCTTGTCTCTGCTTTTTTTCTTCCCTTTATTAAGCTCTCTATATTTCAGTGAAGGCCCGGCCTTGATGTGGACTTTAAGTCCGTGACAAGAGTCTCAAACGAAAAAAAAAAAAATGAGTATTAAGGTGTCTGTCAGGGCAGTGATGTCTACAATGGGTGAACTATGTCTGGTTTGACTGTGGTGGGAGGGAGGTTGTTTGGTACTTGACGGGTTGATTTAGTGTGTCTGTGTTTTGTTAGTGCTATATCTGTTGGGGGATGGGGTGTGGGAGATCCATGAGTAGAGGTTGCTGAAATGTGAGGCAGGGGTAAGCTTCTTGTCTCTACTTGGAAGGGGTTGCTGGCTGGTGGATAGTTATGGAGTGGTGTGGTTGGGAGAGGTCTAGTGTTGTCATTCACCAAACCAACAAATTTGAAGGGGGTGAGCGTAGGAGGGTGGAACTCACCAACCCAACTAATTTGAGGGGAACGAGTTTGTGTGTGTGGGGGGGGGGGGTGGAACTCACCAAACCTTTTGTAGGAGGGTGGAACTCACCAAACCAGCTGGCCTGAGGAGTCGATAGTTGAAGGGTCTCGTTGGTGCCGGTGAGCTGCGGAAGAGCCACGGACGGGTACGCGAATGTCCCTGAGATGCTCGACATCAGCAGTCCAGACGACACGCTCGCCAACACCTGAGGAATTGTTGTTTTAGTGTGACACATATCAGTGAGAACCGAGAGGAACAATATCAGCCACATCTAAATCTCTTCATAGTGTACAGAAAAGCTCTCTAATCTTTCTTGACTGCGGCCCACAGGCTGGTTGCGAGGATAAAAGATCGGCAGATCAAATGCCCCCATTCCACTTGCGACTGATGATAATATAAAGAGGGTAGTGTGCGGAGATATCGAGAGCGACTGAACAAAGAATGGATGAAGGGGAGGGTAAACGAAAACTAGGGGAGAAGGCGAATGAAAAGAAGGTATTTACGGAGGCACTGCATATATGTGTGGGTGGAGTGGTTGGTACGCAGGTAGTGGGCGTTTGAGAGATGGTAGTGGTGTAAGGAAGTTGCCATTATAAAGAGAAAAGAGAAAGATGTATGGGAGACATCTGCAGAAAAGGAGTGCGAGTGACTGAGAAATGTACAAGAGAAAGCGACAGGAGAACAAGAGGAATGTGAAGGGGCTGATAAAGAGAGCATATAAGAGATAGGATGAAAGAGCAACGGCAAAACTCAAGAGAGAACAAGAAAATCTTTTGGAGGGAGGTGAATACGGTAGGAACATGAATCAATGAGAGGAGATGTAGAAGTGGTAACAGGCAAAGAGGAGGTAAAGAGGAGACGGAGTGTATACCTCAAAGGACTGTTGAATGCATCAGATGATAGGGTGGGAGTTGAGGTGTATTTGGGACGAGGAGGTTATGTGGAGCAAGAGAATCATGGCGAATGGTTTGGTGAGACGAGAAGAGGTGGTGAAAGCCTTATGTCAGATGAAGTGTGGCAACGCAGCTCGAGTAGATGGGACTGAAGTTATATTTTTCAAGGAGTGACAGTGATGATAATTGGTTGGTTAGTCAGCGCCAGTATGGCGTAAGGTGAGGTGCCTGAGGACTGGCTGAATGCCTATACAGTGCCATTATATAAGAGTAAGGACAAAAGTGAATGTTAGAATTGCAAAAGTTGAGTAGATCTAATATGTTCTATGGGACATCGGTGATTCAGAGGGTAGTGGCATAGTGCACAGGAGGTGACATGCTGTCAGTGCGCTGAACAAAGGTGCTCGAAATGGTCAAGGGAAATTACGGGGAAGACTTAAGAGCTTGGCTGTGGTTAAGGGGTCTCTGGTTTCGGTACGTTATACATGACAGGTAGAGTGTGGATCTCACGCGGCAACTGCAGAAGGAAGCGAGGTGAGATCTCCCGATGGAGGAAATGTCCAAGTGTCATTACTTGTTGACTGATTAACTTCCTCTTTACTCTGGCCGTGAGACGCTGGCACGTTGCCAAAATGGCTGGTGCGCAGTGACAACACTGAGGCGCCTCTGATTCCACCTCAGTCCTCCTTGATTTATGAATGCATATCCAGTTTTTGAAAAGTTCTTTTCCATTTGCGATAGAGGCGACGGTCGAAGATCAAATAACAACTTTTTTCCAATATCATTCGTACCTCGATAGCGACATGATTGAACACTGTCACTACTAACATCGGTAGATACAATCCAGATTTTAACAAGTCTGTCCACTCGTCTTTATGGCTGCAATTATATGTTGTTTGTTGTCAACTAACAAATCAACTGACGTGGAAGAGAACTGAATTAGGAGGTTAAGATCCAGGCACGTAACTCCTCCTGTTTATACTGATGTTCACAACACAATCTGGATATAGTGAGGGTCTTGCGCGCGCTCTCATCTCATTCTGAGGGTGATGCAGACGTATCCTAAGCCGGCCAATGGCCTGGAGGTTTTGGGAAGCTCTTGATGCGATAACTGTATTCCTTGGCGCTTACCCGTATTCAGGATTTCACCACCACGTACTGTGAGCTGGTCAGAGTAGTAAGGAGAATAATTTTTGAGACATTTGCACTGCGTTTAACGCCGAGCTGCGGGTGAAGCTAGTAAACACTGTTTTGAATGCCAGACATTTGAGCAGTTTGTTTCATAGTACTGTCTTGTAATCGTAATACATTAACGACACTTACATAGCGACTGAGATGCGTACAGGAAGGTGTTGTTTATAACATACGAGTAATGTAAACCATTTAATAAAAAAAATATGATGGTATAGGGATGCAAGTACCCATAAATTCGTATGCAGGATGATACGTCAAGAAGACCAAATTTCCTCTGGATATCTGATGTCACTTTCGCTCTATCGTCCTTCATCTTGCCTTCATGCATTTAGCACTTCTTCTATATACCCATATGATACGTACAAGACAACATCCAATTGAGGCCATTTTGGGTAGAAAGATGAAGAGAGAGAGAATGAGAAAAAAGTGAGTCAGGTATATGTTTGTAGAATTGACTCTTTACGGTAAAAAGGTTATAACAAAAGGGAAGGCCAAAGGAAGGAAGCGAATTCCACAACTCGAACTCTTCGTGGGAACTGTTCCATGGCAGTAATGAAAAAGATTCACTGATTATAGTTATCGTACGATCAAGGGTCGTGATGGTGGGAGATGCCACTTAGATCCTTACCAGCCTCATAAGGGAGCAAACACATTAAAGATGTTGAGAAACATGACTTTGTGATCACAATGACTATACCAGAACACGAGTCGTTTGTGTTAGTATTTAAGCGAGTATGCTTCACTTACCTTAGGACTCTGAATAGAAATTCTCGCTCCATAAGGAAAAAGAATACTTAACTAGAAATCAATTTGCAAGATATATATTAGGTATGAACCTACCGAAGAAAACTGTAAAAAAAATGTAATTATATGTAGAATACAGTTTGCAGTATCATTCACTGTAAATAATAAAAGTATAAAGCAGCAACAGATTGATCCGATTTCGATTCCCTGTCACGCGCAGCAACAAGCCAGGCTGTCCCGAAATATTTTACGAAAAGATAAGGACCTGTCGCTGTTGCTCTTTTGTTTCTCTCACTCTCTCTCCTCTTTAATCTTCATAAGCTTAGATGAAAGAGTCTTCCTGGTGAGATTAATAGATTAATGTCTGACTTATTAATTAACGCACATAACTTACATCATTAGATGTCAACGTGTCAGGGGGATTAGTGGACCTCGCCTTGCCCGGCCTTGTCAAGTCGGGACAGCGTCTGACTTCATCATAATTGCTTCCCAGTTGTCAAGACGGGACGGCGTCTGATTTCATCATGATTGCCTGGGAAGCGTGGCTTCTGCCTAATGGGTATAAAACCTTCCCTTACCTTGTTCAATTCTCTCTCTCTGTCTGAAGATGTGTAATAAACGAAAGTACTAACTGTGCTTAATTTCAATTTCTTCAGTGGTGTATCGTACATTTGTTTCTTCACGGTGAAGTGCAGGTTCTGATTGATATATATATATATATATATATATATATATATATATATATATATATATATATATATATATGTCTTTCACTTTCTCATAAATTTGTAAATACTTTCCCTGTCTGTTTTTCCCCTTTTCTCAACTCTATCTATATTTCAATTAAGGCCCGCCTTGATATGGACTTTTGTCTGTGACTGGAGCCTTCAACATAATATATATATATATATAT
>JAYMFT010222679.1:0-11324 GCA_038088735.1 Panulirus argus | reverse complement strand
TGAGGATTTTCCCTCAAAGGCTCAGTCCTCTGTTCTTAACGCTACCTCGCTATCGCGGGAAAAGGCGAATATGTATGGGGGGGGGGGATGTATATGTTGGTATGTATATGTGTGTACTGTGCATGTGCATGTATGTATATATGTGTGTATGTGGGGGAATGAGTCTTTCTTTGTCTGTTTCCTGGTGTTACCTCGCTGATGTGGGAAACAGTGATTAAGTATAATAAATAAATACATATATAAGCAATTTGTACTTATAACTAAAAACTTCCCTGGTTCAACTTAAGGGCTAGTTTGTTGGTGCAAACATTACCTACTTATATACTGTAATATGAGTTCAACAAGCTTCACTTGCAAAATATGTTTAATCTTTTTCCCCAAAGGCCTAACACCCTACGTTTAGGATGACATAATACTGATGTTACGCTTTTAACTTTATTACTGAATTCCCATCATTTCTTTTGATGTCAATCCATACTTTCCAATCTTTAATATCCAAAGAAGAATACATGATATATAAAACAACAGTGAATGTGATTTTACATCATGGGTTAAACACTGCTCTACCCTAACAGTATCTAACGAAGCATCTGGGGTAAACTATGAGGAGTTCTGTGGGAGCTGGTTGTGGACAGGGAGCTGTGGTTTCGGTGTATTATACATCAGGGAGCTGTGGTTTCAGTGCATTGCACATGACAGCAAGAGAATGGATGAGTGGATGGGGCTTTTCTTAAAAGTCTGTTCCCATCACTACCTTACTGATGCAGGAAACAGCAATCAAGTATGAAAAAAAATATTCATGGGTGAAACACAACTCTACATCTAAGAGTATCTACTAAATTAAAAAAATAAAGACTACCTAAAGATCTTTACTAGGGAACCCAAGGTGGACTAGTGGGAACTGGGAACCAAGTACAAATATTTCTGAGATGGCAGTGACTTCGAAACTGCATAATATTACAGGAAAGCAAATTAAGCAAGCACCGTAAGACATTATCAAAAGAGTAAATATAACTGTGCAAATAATATCATTGTGAAAAAATCTTATGACATAAAATTCATAGTACACCCACCTAAAATACTTAGTAAATCATTGCATGCAAGTGAATACTACAGCACAATAATTAATGATTCTCCCTCCTTACACATCCAGCGGCGTAGTGAGCGTGACCTGCCAGAATGTGCATCATCAGGGGAGGCATGCAACTTGGCACACACTCGGTTTTGGCTAACCCCTATTACCGAGCGACTCTGCCGCTGCACTAACCGCTCCGAGTGTCCATTACACTTTACTGGTCTTAACGATACTCTGTCCCAACATGTTTCAAACAGAGCACAGCTTAAGGTATTATGATTCTAGTCTATAAATATACACAGCTGCAAATGTGAAACTTTGTCTATACCTACATGATATATGTATGAAAATAATCTGGAAACAGTCTTATACAGTAATTCATTCAAATTCTTTTCTGATAAAAGTATGAAAATTTTCAGTTCTGTGGTAAAGTAATGGAGAAGTCAGCAGAGTGTACAGAAGGAGAGATAGCGCTAACGGTACATTACGTGGAAAGGCAGAGCCAGCCCTTCCCCAGCAGTACTACATGGGAAGGTACTGATACACATACCACTATAATGTGCCGCTGCCCATGGCCTAATTCATGGACACTAGCAGATACCAAGATCCCTTCTCCGAAGGAAACAATCTATTTTTACACTTGTGATCAGGTTAGTAAATTTTAATGTATTGTCAGGATAGTTAAACTCAGAGATGGCAAGATATTCTCATGAAATCATAGGAATGAACAAATTAGTGATAAGGAACAGTATCATCATACATTCTAACAGACCATCATACAGTAATGTATAAATCACTATTTCAGCTGCCAAGGTGCAAGACAGGGGATGAATGTGGCTATATCCGTGCTGATACACTGGCAAGTTACTACTTGTGTTCATGCCCGGTGCAGCACAGGTGCATCTTCAGGGGACCACAGCCCACACAAATCATAACAAAACTACACTTCCATGGTCCTGCCTACACTGGAAAGTGCACCCCAAACTGACCTCTGCCTTGTTATCATAGTAACATCTTCCTCAAGTAGTCAATCTAAAATTCCTGTGTAACCATTGCATTAAAAAAATCACATCTCCAAGCTAATGTAGAAAGATAATACTATATATATATATAAAAAAAAATTCCTTACTTTTTACTTCCACCATATCCTATCTTACTATATACCCAGCATGAAAAATAAAGTGCTTTGTTTACAGGCACTCATACATTTCCAAAGGTATTCATATATGCATGTATCTATGCAAATTTCTCCATAAATGCTGAGGAGGTGCACAGATTCACTCAATAGGCCACTTGAAATGCTGTTAAGTTATTCACCTGAAGAATGGAAAATGGCGAATTTCACACCTATCTGTACGAAACGAGACCAAGATACTGTGCTAAACTACATACTGGCATCCCTGACAAGTATGGTCTATAAGACACTGGAAAAGATTATCATGAAGCAAATTTATGACTACCTGCAAAGGAGAAACTACATGAGAAGCAACACAATCACAAATAGGTTATGTGCCACAAATCTTCAGACTTTTAAGAGTGAGTAAATTGTTTCAGAAAGGAGAGAGAGATGGGTGGATCGTGAATTCCTTAACTACCAGAAAGCGCTTCACACTATACTATGCAAAAGGCTGGTAAACAAGTTGCATCTTCTGTTACGAAGAGAGGAGAAATGCTTACAGTGGACTGAAAATTAACTTAGCTGAAGGGAACAAAGAATGCATGTCATGTAAAGAGAGTCTTTCTTATAAGGGTTAGTAACCAATAACATACTTTAGGGCTCTATACGCTCGAGTAAGTGTTGATTCTGTGAGTAAGATGGGCTTTAACCTTTTATATAAAAAAAAAAAAAATCCATAGCTTTTCATACATTTTGTTTGTAAGTTGACCCTAGTTTTAGAACGATAATAAAACAAATTCTGAGAATTAAAATACTATGAATCATCCTACAACAATCTTTTTACAGTGCTGATTTTTTTTTTCTTTTTTCTTTTCATTGTCACTTGTGTTAACATAAGTTACTTTCAATGACCAGCTTGGGTGGGTACGTCCTATCACATTACACCCACATTAATAACAACACCCTCAGGTACTACACTCCATATTATGAGTCATAGTTATCTGAAAAATTCTGTCAGCAGTGAATCCAATCAGAGATGGGATGCCATCACAAAAATAATAGAAATGCCACCAACAGTGTTGCCAGGTTTAACAGGACAACTTCTGACCTGACACCTCTGTGATGAGGTGATGTACTACTATAATCAGTCAGGTACAGAGATGAAAGTAAAAAATTTTACTACAACTAATGTTTATCAGAGTGAGGTAAATCTTTATTTGTAGATTCATGGAGGAATATGTGAACGAAGTGTGGTTTTGCTATCATTGCATCCAAGAATAATAGACTATACTAGGATAAAGAGCTTAGACTACCTCTGGTGCATCTTACATTTAGCCTAGGATTAGTAGTTTAGCCTACTGTAAGCATGGCATAACTTACCAGTACTAACTGTCATATATCTTTCATGTTTTAAGATGAGAGCTTTTCCCTCCTTCATGCATGAATTTCAAACCCATGAAAATAATACTAATGTTAAAGTCAACCCTCTTCTTTTTATCTAAAAAAACTGGTCTTAGGAAAAAATTCATTTCTATATGAATACATGCAGCATGTAAATGACTGGAATCATACCTGAACATGTTTGTGGATGATGCTGAGACAAAGAAAGTAAAAAAATTATTTGGATTACATCAACTTACAAAGGGACTTGGAAAAACTCCAAAGCTGGTCTGATAAAGGGGAAATGAAATTAAACCCAATAAAATCTAAATAATGAATATTTTCTCGCACGATATAAAACAAAATGCAGGAAGCTGTATGTAAGAGGGACTTAGGAGTTGATATTAAACCTATCCTGTTGCAAGAACTCTACCTCAAGAGGAATGTAAATGTGGCAAACTGTTTGCTAGAAAGTATCACATTTACACTTAATTACATGGACAAGGAAATGCTCTGAAAAAGTAGTTAGAGTGTATATTATGCTAAAATTGAAACATGCATCTACAGTTTGATCACTGTACTTAAAGGAGCAAAAAAGACATGATACAAAAGATGCAGTGGAGGGCTACAAAGATGGTACCTGAATTTAGATGGCTAATTTATAGTGACAGGTCAGTAGCCTACATTTGTCAACCATTTAAGAGAAGAACAAGGGGTAATTTGATAAAAACCTTCATGTTTAATCTTCAAAAGATAAACATATATAGTAACTAGGAGCCAAAACAATAACTAAGGATGAAACTTCTTAAAAAAAGATTTAAGTACTTTTACATTATCAGGGTAAGTGTTGACACTACATGACAAAACTGAAAAATGCTTACTGTATCCGAAAGTTTAAAGAGCTGTATGATAGTAGAGAAATTTTAAGAGGTGGAGCCCCTCAGTTGTAGATCTCCCTAAACACACGCTCTGCCTCTAAAAGTTTTCATATCACACCTACAACAAGTGCTTATCATATCGGACTTCATTTTGCAGTTGTTATTACTGATATCAATGAATCTTATAGCCCTACAACTGCATACCAGTAATTGGAGCCAACTTACAGCCAACCCACCAATTTATCCCTCCCTTTGGAACTGGTCAGTGAATATGTATCTAGCATACACTATATTATATATGTGCATATACCCAACTTGAGAGAGAAACTCTTGAAACTGGTGACAAAAACTGGAAAAGTGTGTGAATCAGGTATGCTGAGGGGCATACTTGTGAACAAATGGTAATGAAATGCAGCTGAGGGATGGACAGAATGGTCTGAGCATGAATCTAAAAGGGAAATGACTTGGAGGAAGTATAATGCTTTAGGTAACTGGGAGTGGATATGGTAGTAGATGGGCTGCAGCATGTTATGGTGGGAGAGGGAGTTAAACTCCCTGTCACAAACCTTTATTCTGCTCCTATCATCAACTGATGATCCTCAAAGGATTACTCCCAACGTCATGTGCCAATTTAACTTTTCCCACCTCTGATTAAATATCCAGCTGACTTGCTGTACCACTCGTAGCATACATGAAAGTATTGAAAAAAATTATGCTCCCCTCAGTACCCATGAAACCATCATTATAGTTGCATGGTCACTGACATGCAGATGTGTGTATAGTGACATGCAGAAAAAGAACATATTCTGTAGGACAATCTAAGTAAAGAAGAGGAAAATCTATTATGTGTTCCAGCTGGTGAGGGAAAATGGAGATTAACATGAGAACTGATAAAATAAGTGATTAAAAGTAATCATTGTGGAATTATGGAAGAAGGAAGGACACCAGCACAGAACACCACCCTCAACAACTTTGTAGTTGTAGCAAAGTCCTAGACACACTAGTTGCCATGGAAGGTATGCTGTGATACTTTCTTGAACCGGTACCATCAACATGTGTACAATGTAAGAAAACCTAATAGCCCTGCTCCCACAGTCACACAAAGAATCATTGTTTCCTTACTCTATTTAAAGTCCCAGTTGATATTTGCTCCCACCAATCACCCACAAATGTCAAATGAAGCATACTGCCTCAGATGGAAAGAATCCTTCACTTCTCATTCACCCATAGAATGTCAATAAGAATATGTATATCCTCTAGCTGGGATGCCAGATGTCTGTAATCACTACAGAAGCTGGTATAAGGATAAAAGATGAAAAATATCTGGGGTACGACTTTAGACGTCTTCGGTGAAAATAAAATTATTTGTTCATCTATTCTTGTAAAAAAAGTCTCTATGCAAAACATAAAAACATGCAAAAAATATAATGCATAAATATGAAAAAAAAAAAAAAGGGATTGAATTCATGTTTCAAAAGAAATCATCAGTATCATAATGTGATAAGGTATATATAGAACGAAAATAAAAAAAAATCATATACTTACGCAGATGAGCATCCATGCTGCCAGCAAAGGCTCTTACCCACCCACTCAACACCCTCCCACACAAATGCAGAGGAAAGTATAATATCTTTTTGTTATTTGCTTTAATAAAATAAAATACAAACATGGGGAAGGATCACATGGGCAATGTTACTGTCCAAGACTTACTGATTAGGCAAGCATACAAACACAAATGCATTCACTTGAGGGAAAAAACAATCCTAGTAACCTACTTCCCACATGGAAGGGACAAAACAGACTGTATTTTGGATGAATCCTCCATACAAATTCACATTTTCTCATTTAAAGTATGATAATCAATAAATTTACAGATATACCTTAATCTGCTGGAACATACCTAAGAAAATAAAGAAAAACATTACTGTGCTTACTCACCTGTGCCGATTGTGCTGCAAGGAGTGCAACCTTTGGTATAAGCTGCTGCTGATAAGTCGCTGGCCATATGGATTCAGAGGCAAGACCCATCTCCTCGGCCTTTGAGGCTGTTAATTTGTGGCCAAGGAACAGTTTTGTTGACTGTAAAAAAAAATGATACTACATAAACAAAAACGTCACAAGATGAATAATATTAGAGTTAGAAGAAGGTATTCTATACCAATGGACATATCTCTTTCACAGAGAGAGAGAGAGAGAGAGAGAGAGAGAGAGAGAGAGAGAGAGATTCATTTGGGACTGACTTCAACCATGTCAAGGATTCTTTTCTATATTTCTAAGTGTGGGAGAGAGAGAAAGAAATAAGAGAGAGAAGAAGCATAAGAAATATGAAAGAAAAGAGAGAAGGGAGAATTAAGAGAGAAAAGAAATTTATGAAAACTAAATTTCTTTAACAGAATGAACAACTAATTTCTTAATAAGAGTGTGCTATACATTTGTACATCATCTTTATTAACAGAATACTGAAATGTGAAACCCTTAAATATAATGCAGAAATGAGTAACAAACAAACAATGTCCTCATTTGTACACAACTACTTTAAATGTCATGTACACCCAACAGAACACTATCCTTACATTTTTGTGTTAGACAATATGACAAAACAGACAAGGTTAGACAATAAAACACGATGGAAAAAGGAATTTGACAAACACTCCAGGGTCTTTCCTCATATTGGTAGCCCTGATGCATTAACAAAGTATAAAAAAAACAGAGTATGCTGTTTTCAAATAGGTATAAAGCATCTTATCTAATTTTCATTTTGAGAGTGTTCACTACTCATAGCAGCTACCATAAATATCAAGAAACGATTCTCACATTCACAATTTCAAACTCTACCAAGACATAAGGAGTCATAGTGTTCATTTTATAATCTGGACCAATTTGTATAGATACAGGACAACCTCACGAATTCACCATCCTTGAGGGCTTTATCCTAATTAAAATACTGAAAAATTTGAATTACTGACCACTGCAAAAGTATTTCAAAATTTGGGAAATTTCCTTAATTGTGTTCATATATTTAAGAAAAATCTAAGATCATCACAAACCTTAAGATGTCTTTATACTTGAAGAAAAAAAATATATGGCTTGTATGACTTACCATGATTTAAACTGAAGTGATGGCATGCATTGTAAGAATCAAACCAGGCCCATACCAGACCCAGATACACATAATTGGTACTGTACTCATAAATTTCAAATTTTTTAGTTCTTATTTCTATAAAAAAAACTAAACTTTTCATCCACTAATGTAATTTATTTATCATTAATATACAGGTATTCACAAATTGAACTTTTATTGTACAGCTACTTATATGATAGTATCCAAAACATGTCCTGAGTCAAACACACAAATCGAAAGACAGGTAGCAATTAATGCTCTGAGTGCTGGGGTAGCTTGAGCCAGACAAATGGGAGAGCTGACATGCCAAACATATTACCACAGGAGAGAGCCACCATGTGATGTACTCCATGGGATGACAAATTGAGATCCCAATTCAGAATTTTTTCTGAATCTCAAAAAATTTTGGTCATTAATTCACCAGCACAAGTGTGACAAGTTTTACAAGATATGCCCAGCACATGGAATACCAAATTTTCACAAGCTGCAACATTGTTCCCAATGCCATGATATTTGGTTGGTATTTCATTGCAAGCAAAAACTGACCTACTGAAACTTTCCATTTTCTGAATAAAGAATCTGCAAAGTTGTACTGGAATTCATTTGTTAGGAGTACAGTCTATTGAAACCAAAGCCTACCATCCACAACCAAGCCCCACATACCATTATGTGAGTCCCCATGATTGCTTCATATGTCCTAGTTTAGCCCACTTGTGACACCACAATGCTCCTGTTTTACCACATTTAATGGTACAAAAATTTTTTTGGATAACATTGCTAAATGTTTCTCTAAGATTAGAAAAATCCTGCAACAGAATATTAATGTAAGCCTTCTATAATGCAGGTTTGTTTGGCAAAAGCTAAAACGAAAATAATACTTTAAGACCTAAACTTACCGGCAATTTACCAAAGTGGTAGGGGAAAGTGTATGTTGCTCCACCCTCTGGCACCTGACCGAGTTTGGCATACGGAAGGTAAAATTCTGCCTTGTCATTCGCAATCACCATGTCAAATAGGGGTAACATAGTGACGCCTAAGCCCATTGCATTTCCATTAACACCAGCAACAATGGGCTTTGGAAACTGAACAAGGGCCTTCAAAAAATCTCTGAAAATGCAAAACATCATAAAAATTGTAAAATATGTGAAACTTTCATAGTTCTACATTCAACTTATTTAGCAGGGTACCCTAAAAAGAGCTTTCTCCAAACATTAATCATCAATCATTTGCACACATTTATCCAAGCCAAAAGTTCTCTCTAAAACATACTCCTTTTACTTTATCCCTACATATAACTTTCTTTATCTGAAATTACTTCTATTCATTTCATTTTATAATATTCTTTCATATGTATCCTTCCATCTTATCTATAACCCTCTCATGTACTTATTACCATTTACCTCAATCAATACTAAGCTTTCTCTCTTCACTTTCTACCATACCTTCAACCTTTGGCCATACTTGCTTCTATGAACCTAACTTTTAGCCATCTCTTCTACGAAACTCTTCTATTTACTACTATTACCTAACTTGGATATAAAATTAATCTTTTCTTTTTTACCTCAGTGCCCACTCAATTTCCTCATTTGTAATTTCTTACACTAAATTGCAAGTACACCCCATATTCACTCCCGAAAATGATCCATCTCAAAATAATCTACCCAAATAAACACTACCACATGATTACCCTTAAACCTTACATTCAACCTTCCATCCACTAACATACAACCTTTAATTCATGTTTCTTAAAAATCTTTGCTTCATTTTTCTTGAATTTCATTTGGTTTAATCCTCTAACTCAATATTCATTAACTGAAAATATACCTCAAATATTTGGCCTAAACTCTGTAAGACACTAAACGCTTATAGACATGGCTCAGATGCATGTGCACTCTACAACTAATTACAAGTAAAGCTCACTTTTTTTATCTCTTTATGTCCCACTGCATAGTAGAAGGTGCATGCTGATCTACTATTGTTTGTCTATTTGTACATCCATCCAAAGCAAGCTTGTTATAATAAAAAACCTAGCTGAGAGAGAAAAAAAATTGCAGGTTAGTTTATTGCACATGTAGAGTTTATGATAAAATTTCCAGATTGGTAAATCTAAAAACTTCTACTTCCCTAACTGGATGAAATTATGATGAGACCAGGTAGATTGCAAACGAGATGGAGAGATAAGCAATGACACCACTGCTGATGGCTAATGGATATATAATATGAGGATGTCAGGAGAATGATGAATGATCATGGGTGCTGGAATTTTGTGATAATGGGTACAGAAGTGAGTGCAGACATTATTACAAGAAAACGCCACTTCACCTGGAATTATGAATAATTTAGAAATAAAAATATGAGTATGGAATATTTTGTTACTTTCAGCACAATGGGTACATTTTTTTTTCATACTTGCCTCCCATCTCAGTGATGTAAAGCCTGAAACATAAACAATGGCCTCATTCACTCACATCAACTCTCTAGGAGTCATGCATAATGGACCAAAAACAGAACCTATCATCCACAGCCAAGCTTCACAAACCATTCTGTGGTTTCTTAATTGCTTCATGTGCCCTGATTCAGCCCACAGACAGCACATCACCTTGTGTACCACAATGCTTCAATCCAGTCTATCCCATGCAAACCTCTCACCCTTCTGAATGTTCAAGCCACTATATCCCAAAGTCTCTTTGACTCCATCCATCAATGTCCTCCCCTTACTTCCTCCACTTGATGCATAAAACCTTTAGTCAGTACTATTACACTAATCCTCTCCATATTTGCAAACCATTTTCTGCAAATCCCCATCAGATCTCCCAATCACACTTCTCTTACTACCACATCTTTTTCTTACACTGTCATTCCTTAAATGATCAACTTGCCTCACACCACACTTTTCCTTAAGCAGTTAATTTTCATCAGTTTATCCTCTTCAGTACTTTTACATTTAGGGCCTAAGACTCAAATCAATTCAACACCATCATGACTACTATAACCATAAACATACCCATCTTTGCCCTAAAAGACACTTACCTCTACTTCTACATACTCCTCACTGAACCCATAATATTAGCATCCTCTCCCATCTTATGACCCACTTTAGCTCCCATGAATCCTTCTCCTACCATGCCCACTCTTAAGCACCTTAGCTTTCTAATTCCTCCTAGTTCCATCCTTACTGAAACTCACATTGACACCATCATGACTCACCCCATGATTCCCAATGACTCAGAGTTGTGTTATCTGCAAACTGCAACCAACTCACCTACTAGAACCCCCATCTCCAACATACTTACATACTGTAGACCCATCCCAATTTCCAAGACCCCAGCATTTACCTCTCTCACTACCCCCCATACATGAACAGATTAAATAGCCATGGTAAAATCATACATGACAGACACAAACCTACCTTCACTTGAGCCACTTACTCTCCTCCCTTACTTGCACAACTGCCTTACTCTCTAGATAAAAAGTCAGCACTAAATTAAGAAGCTTTCCACCCACATCATATATTCATAACACTTTCCACACTGTATTTCGGTCAACACTATCATATCAATGAAATATTATACATACCAAGTTGTTAAGAGACCATATATGCACTGGATTATAATGCTTTCAAATAGATATCATGGAGACAACACCCAAATAAATGTTTAAGAAATTACAATCTCTTCAACTCTCTTTGGTTCCCATTTCTCCTCTAACTCCACCTTGGATGACTAACATTCCCTCACCCCCTGATGCTCCTCT